>JAJHSJ010000004.1:23037017-23311449 GCA_021015155.1 Magnolia officinalis | reverse complement strand
ACTAGAATGGCAAAGATCAAGTCCCGGTGGGCCCTCATTTTCATGCGACCACACGTGTTTTACCCAATTCCTAAGGTTGTTGGTGAAGGGAAATGGTCTTGAAATGCCACAATTTATAGGCTGAAATGGCTCAGATTTCATGGGTTTCATGAGGAGGTGGTTTGGTGGCAAATGACTCGTGAAAGAGTTATGGAGTGTTTGAATGTGGGTCATGCCTGCCTTTCTTTTCAATGTACGGAATCTTTCATAAGGAGGTGAGTTGCGGTGAATGTGATGAGAGGTGGGGTCTCGTGAGTAGGGCTGGCAATGGCCTGAGGTAGGGTAGACAGGGCCAGCTGGACTGGAGAGCGGATTAGTTCGGCCCTGATCATGGGGTCATCTCGATGTTTGTGTGCTATATCCATGCTGTCCATCTGTTTTTCCAGCTCATTTTAGAGCATGAGCCCAAAACTGAAGCAGATGTAAATCTCAGGTGGACCACACTATAGGAAACAGTGGTGATTGATCACCCTATGTTAAATGAAACGGAAGATCTTCTTGCAAGATGCATGTGTTGCATGGTTTTAAGACTCGCGCGAGTTTGGTATGACTCGACTGGAACTTATAAAGTTGGAAGGACCCGAATCGGTTCGACATAACTCTCCTCACGTCCTATTAGTCTTCATGTGTCTTCTCCAATCAGGACTATCTGGTCTGTAAAGATACGTACCTATTTCACACGGGGGAACAACATCCGGAGTAATGACCTCAACAGCTAGAATAGAATATACCTTGAGAAAAGGTTTTAGCACTGGTGTATTGTCACACTAGATAAGCATGCCGTTTGTCTGCAGGTTGGGTGAATCGTAGTGATCTTTTGCTCAACTATCCATGTAGTTGACATGCAAAAAAACATAATGGAATCACGCAATATACACTTCTGGGCTTAGTTGAGTATATACTTATTGAAACAACTTTCAAACATGCTTTGCGTGGATTTCTATTATATTTTAAAAAGAAATTTAAAATATATAATTTGTTTCAAAATTCAAAAAGTGTTGGAAATATCGAAAAATAAAAATAAAGTTTATTATTTTCGTTTCACTAGGCTGAATCACTTAAAATATATGTTGTTCTTAAAGTGTGATTCGCTCCCTTATCAATTGTTGATGATGGGTTACAAGCGAATTGCTTCCAGGATAAGACAAGCCTATTTGGATCCTGTGTGCAGCAATCACGAAGGGTCCACTTAGGGGCAGAATCAAACAGTGGATATGTATACAGTATTCTAAGATGGAGATGTTATTAGGAGGATCTGATGGATGAGGAAAATGTGTTTGAGTTGATGGAATCTGGACCAGAATGGTCCAATTTATATAGGTGATAAGGAGTCGACCGTTGCTAGGTAGCTAGCCATCAATGGTTCAGAACATTTGAAAAATGTTTCTAACCGTTGATCATTAATTTGAGCCGTTTCTGGTCGTCGGATCAAAAGATCTGACCATTGGGTTATCATGGCCCATTCGTTTTCAGACCATTGTGGCTTTCAAGGTTGTTAGTCGTTTGAAAAAATGGTTAACCGTTTTGACTTAATAATTCGACTGTTCGAAGTGTAAAGTGCGCCAACTAGCATCATTACAGTCACACTGCCCACGCCCGAGTGCGCGTACGTTACGCACTGGAACACGCAACCCAAACGTCTCAATCTCCAAAGCTTCAAGTAAGAATACTACATACATCCACATATAAACCAAGATTTTTCTCTTTTCATTTCCAATGTGGGACAAAAGCACACGTCGCGCTTTTCAATTTAAAATTTTCCAAAAAGCATTTTGGCGGCAAAACAAAAGTTCCAAAAATTTTTGAATATTTTGATTTTTTCAAAAACCACAAATTTCAACAAAAAGTTTCTCTTCATATTTCTTTTTTGAAAGCATTTTTTTTGTTTTTGGTGTAGCTCTCTTGTCCCACATCGAAAGAACCAAAGAAATATTATGTCTATAAGAAATGTGATTTTTATAAGGCTTGAGCCGCTAAGGAGGAATAACCATTTGGATTGGACCATCTCTTTACAATGCTGAGTCGAGCCGTGTGCGTATGCATGCGTGCACATGCGCACCGGGTCAGGTCCAGGTCCAGGTGTAGGTCTAGGTTTAGATCTGGGTCTATGTGAGGACAAAGAAGAGTATATTCGCATATGTTGGTTAATAATTTATTTCTTTGGTTCTTCAAAATTCATCTCTGATTTAGTATCGAGTGCACCATTGGGACCGAATAATAGTTGTTGTATCCTGGAGGCCAATTGTCCAAGATTCCCGTTACACTTGGGACACAAGCCGAGTGACGTAGTTACGCCTCGACTGAAACAAATCAGTTATCTTTTCTTACTTCATTTTATTATTTAAATTTCTTTTTTATATTATCTCCAATTTTCAACACATTATTTTTGGCAATCCCATCTCTGACAGCGGGACATGACCCAATCAAATCCCACCACATTAGGTCACCAAAAATATCCATGATGATTCGGTCATCGAGTAATCCGCTTCCATGAGGTGCCCTTTAGGACTTAATGGCAGATTAGATGTCTCTTCTCTAAGCTTTTACAAAGCGGAGAGGAAGGTATTCATTTCTATTAGTTATAAGGATTAAGCCCAAACTTTGTGGAGTCAACCATGTTGTTCACATAACATCCATTGTCCATCATGTGGAACCCCTTATACTAACGGTACAAAAAAGGAAAGAAAAGATCAACTTGATAAAAAGTAGTGAGAATAGTATAAAATTATCCTTAAAATCTATAAGTTCTGTGAACGCTGGAAATCAGCGCCCATGCTTTTTTATCTTTATTTTGATACTATATGGGCTAATTGTATTGATGTAGTCGACTTGAAGTCATCACTAACCAATTAGCTCAAAATCCCGTAATCAGCTAGAACCTGTAGAATTTTAAAAGCTAGAGAATCCGGAAACTCTCTTGCTTTAAGTTGACTCCTGATCTGCTATTGAGTGTCAAATATTGCATATTTTTCCCATTTATATCTTGGTTTTACGAACATGATAATGGTTAATGGTATATTTTATATATGTTTGTGTTGCAAGAGTTTAAGAGCTTGGATTAAAAAGAATGTTAAAAGCATGAATTTGATGCTCAAGAGTCACCAAGGCAAAGAATGGATCTTTGGAGACAAAGATTAAAGATTTCAAGACCCTAAGATTCAAGAAAATCAAGTGGATGATAAAGGAAGTGTAGAAATTCACAGAATCTGAGCTTAGATGTCATCGAAGGAGTTTCGATGACATCGAAAAATTATAGAAAAATTGAGTTTGGTTGCTGGAAAAACTGAATGCATTCTTCAATGACATCCAAGGTTGTTCGATGACATCGAAGCCAGTCTTCGATGACATTGAATACTATTAGATGACATCGAAGAATTACAAGAAAATCAAATTTAGTTGCTAGACAAATTGGATACGTTCTTTGATGACATCGAACTATTACGCAGATTTTACGCGAACAGCATAAATTTGATGCGATTTTTCGATTTTACATGAACAAGGCAATAAATATGAGTCTCCTAATGACTTCTAGGGATATGTAGGATTTGGAGAAGCAGAACAAACGGGTGAAGCCGTCTCTCAAGAGTTCTTCCTTTCTTCCCTAGTTTTGAATGCTTTCTTTGAGGATTCTTGATCCAATCATGTATATAGTTGGCTAGATCTCTTAGTTAGAGCTAAGAGGTGAAGCTTGTGACATTTTTGAGATGTTTTTTTTAAAATAAAAAAAAAATTATTCTTATTCTTGTTGAACCTCTTTGATTTTTAATTGATTTTAAGGAATACTTTCAATTTTTAATGGTTTATTGTGACTCAAATTACAGTAGATCTACGGTAGCTTTGAGTATCTTCTTTTCTTATTTGAGATTGTGGGATTGGTAAATCCTGTTGTTTGTCATTGTCTCCTGGGCATGGTTGGGTGATGGAATCCCTTCCAAATCTTCACAATTCTCCTCCATTGAAGCTAGATCAATGAGAAGTTCAAAAAATTAACTATCTCTTTCTCCAACTGGATAAGATAGGACTTTAATTCCAGTTAAAATTTCTGAATCAAGCAAGGTAGCATCTCAATTGCTATAAGTGGATCCTTGGCACCCTAGTTCCTACTTTTAATTGATAAGTTTAAACAATATTCACAATTATTCCTTTTATTCCAGATTTCTAATTAGATCTTCTTCTAGTTCTACTTCTAGTTATTTTCAGAATACGCACAAGATTAGTCCCTGTGGATTCGACCTCGGTCTCATCGAGATTACTATTACATTGCAACCCTACACTTGGGGTTGTAAACGTCTGCGACTTGAAATTCCAAATAAGGGACCTCAGTTTTAAAGAGGGAAGGTGTTAGGCACCTTCTCTGCCCGTAAGAGTGTATGGTCTCTACTTTATGTGGTAAGCTGATCTTAGAGGATAAAATAATAGGATGTAAAGAATAGGACTAGACAGGCTCAAATTTCTAATGTGACAAGGTCTGAAATTTCAGTAAGCCACAGAGCATACATCCAGGGAATTCTATAGGAGAAAGGAACTAGGTTAAGATGAGATGTAATGATGTTAAAATGTCATATAAGAGGACTAGACTACTATGAGTTTTTAATCTGACAAGATTCGAAAAATTACAAAATAAATATTCAATGGCAACCTGGAGGAGCAGGGGGGTTGAGAATAGAGGCAATGATGCGCTTTACGAAGCATGAATGCTAGTGATAATGGCACGATCTTTAACTTGCACTTGATATGGCTTGAAGGTTTAGGTGCATCATGGTTGGAAGGATTGACCTAAGTAGGACTTAGGGGGCTAAGATAGAGGTGGATGAGGCTAGAGCCTAGAGGGGGCTGAAGAAGATGGGAGCTTGAGAACTCCCCCCCCCCCCCCCCCCCCCCCCCCCCCCCTCTCTCTCTCCGGGTGGGGACTTGCTTGGTTGTTGGTTGGTTTGAAATGAAGAGAGGATGAAGATATTTATAACCCATTGAGATAGTCTTTAGATAGTTTTAGAGATTATGAAGGGTAAATAATGATGTGACAGCCTAGGATTGGTGGAGGGAAGAGAGATGTCACGTGGTACTTTCTTATGGATTAAAGGGCTTGGTAAAATGGTAAATAGTAGGAATTCTAGGGTTAAGTAGGTCCTAGCGTGGTTGACTTTCACGGGAGCAACAGCTGTAGCTCGGGGCACATTTTTCGAAAGAAGGCGGTAATCGGATTACCACCGCTTACTGTTCACTTCTGTGATTTAGCCAGCTGGCTTGTCCAGGCCTAGAGAGTGGCTAAAGGCTTGGGTTTGAGGATTTGGCTTGGAAACGGCACGGGTATGGCTCAGCTTTGGGTGTGGCTTTGGTATGACTCGGCTTAGGTAATGGCTTGGCTTAGATAATAGCTTGGGTTCAGTTAGAGTTTGTCTTACACTTAGAAATGACTGAGATTTTAGGTAGGGTGTAAAGTTTAGGTTTACTTCCTGAGGATCATCCATAGTTCATGAAGTTGCTAGCTTGGGTGGGATGTCTACAAGTTCACAAATACATTACCTGAGTTTTGAACTTACAGACTAATATTTGTATCTTATCTTCATCCATACGAGCCACACCTGATGACCAAGTTTGATGAAATATATGCTCCTGTACCGGTTCCACATACCAAACTACGTTTGGCATAACATCCACATTGTTCCTTGTAATGTAACTATGTTGGCATAACATCCACAACATTGTTCCTTGTAATGTAAACTACTCAAGTTGTCTTTCTTGTTGATTTCCAGCGCAGGGCCTAGAACTGAGGAGGGTACCGGATACACAACATGGTGATCCCGATTGTCAGAGATAGGAGCGACTGGGCTTGACTTTTCCCGTTTGCTTCTACCCAAGACGGAATGAATCGGTCCAAGGCCAAATTGCTTTAACCATGATGTGTTAATGGAGGATTGGAACAACATATACGGACGTGAAATCAGACCAATTGGGCTAAAATGACTCGAGCTGGTGGAGTATGGCCTGAATTTTGATCAGTCGTACTAGGCTCAAGTCCAGCCACAGGCCAGTCTAATAGTCTAAGACTGCCCAAAGATGTGCTGGACTCGCAGCCAAGCGGTCTTCCAGCGCATTGCCGCTCTAGGATATCATGCCTCATACCTAAGGCTGCAACTTGGGTTCAGTTGGTGCCAAACCTGATTGACCCCACCTGAATTTGGGTCAGGTTGTCGAGGTTCTTGGGCTCGGTTCGGATTATAAAATGTTAACTCAGTTTGGATTTAAGTTCAGATTGAGCACATTTCAGCTGAGTTGGAAATAATCACATGTATTTGGGTTGGGTTGGAATCGGTTGGGTCAAATTGGCCGGTAGAGTGTGGAGGAGTCCGGGTTAGGTTGGGCACCTTGGGTTCGAATTTCATTGGGCCTGCGCATCGGGTTTGGTTCGGGTTGACCATCAACTAGACCCAAATAACTCCAGTGGCATATCTACCCGCTGACCATAGAAACCTACAAGGGTAGTTTTCACCCAGTAGCAGATTGCGTGGACCTCAGAGGTGCAAGTTTTGTGGGCCCCACCACAATGTATGTGCTATATCCATACCGTTTGTCCATTTAGCGAGATCCTTTTACGGCTTGAGCCCAAAAATGAGATAGATCCAAAGCTCAAGTGTACTACACCACGGAAAGCAGTGGGGATTGAACTTCTACTGTTGAAAACTTCTCCCTATAAAAAGTAGTGGGAATTAAACTTCCACTGTTGAAAACTTCTCATGGATCAACTTGATATTTGTTTTTTTTTTTTTACCTTTATCTAATTTCATGTGACCTTATGAGTAGGTTGGATGGCAAATAAACGGCCCTATGAAGGATTCAACTGTGGGAATCATGGTTTGCACTGCTTCCTGTGGTGTGGTCTACTTGAGCTTTGGAACTACCTCATTTTAAGGCTCATATCCTAAAATGACCTCACAAAATTGGTGGACAGTGTTGATATAACATATACCTCATAGTGGTGCCCACGTAACTAAGCAGGTCCACGTAATCCACTTTCTTTTCACCCCTGAATTGCATATGAGATGATGATATGAATAGCAAAGCTATGTTCTTATAATTATGATTCATTGACCATCTTGACTTTTAAGTCCAATTACTCTAATAATATAAAGTAAATGTGCCAACAATATAATTTCACCGTTGCAAACTAAATTTGCGTTATGAAACTGCAAAAGCACATTGAGATGAATCAAGCAAAGTACACTAATCACACAACCAAGTTCAAACACAAAAAATTGAATTTTATGTGAAATAATTTTTACAGGAAAAAAAATCACGGCACAAAGTGACAACAATGCACTATGAAAAGTAGAAAATTACAAAAGATAGATATTACCGACTCGAACAAGTCTCAAATCTACTCCTTGAGCCCAAGATATGCCCTTTAAACCATTAGGAACGAATTTAGAAAACCTAAAACACATATCTATACTCACAAGTTCCAATTACGCCCAATATACATAACCTCATATAGTATCACAATTGGAATAGAAAACAAATCCCGCACTTACGAGATTTTGCATGTGTGCTTGATGGCACATTTGATAGGACTTTAATGACATCAATGACATTGAATATCATCAATGGCATCGAGTAAAACATTAAAACATTTCAACAATAAAACATGAATTTTTTCGATGACATTGAGCATCTGTCAATGACATCAACATCTGTTCAATGGCAATGAGTGATCTGTCGATGACATCTACAAATCTTGTTATTTACAAATTTATGACATCGACAATAATTTAGAAGTTGTCAATTGAACACAAATCTATTTTGGAGAAAAGTTAAAGAATTTGTAATCATTTTACTTTAACTACATTGAGTAAAAAAATCTTGAATTCAAACAATAACATTAATATAGTTTGGTGATAATTTAACATTAATATAAAATATATTATTATTATAATTTTATCGTTGATAAGCCAAACATTGAAATTAGCTTAGGACAAATAATTATAATCTTTACACTTGTGGTAATTGGTATAAAAAAAAGGGCATAACTTTCAAATTTGAATACATGCCATTTTAATATTACTTTTCAATGTTTCAAAGTCATCTTCATTCAAAATCATTCATTCTTCAAATCTTATGCCCTTGCAGCAGATAATTCAAACTACTAAGGGTTTAGATCATCATCTGAGATGAAATAGGGGTGAAAACCCATGAAAACCATTGTTCCAAAATGACTCGTCTTGATATTCAGCTCACTCGGGTTGGCTCAAAAACTCAACTCGACTTGACATTTAAAAATTAAAAAATTAAAAAATTAGGTAGAAGAATAGATATTTATTATGTTTAAGATATTTATAGAAAACATAAAATATAAATATTATAATCGAAACACTTACTTGTGTGATGGTCGTGAGACTGCTGGTTCGGAAATTCAGTCGGTCAGGAGTTCCGTACATGTTTCCCACATGTACGGTTGAAGAGTCACCGCCATTTTCCAAATGAGGCAAGACTCGACAGGAGCCCAGCCCATAAAATAAGACGCGGATTGTGTCCTACACGGCTACACCCGCCCGTCTGTAGCTGGGAACGGGCAGCAGCTTCTTTGAGTGGCCACCGTGATGTATGGGTTTTATCCACACCGTCCATGCATCTTTTTCGTGTCATTTTAAGTATAATATAAAAAAGTGACGCAGATCGAAGTTCAAGTTGACTACACACAATCGGGATTAAACTCTTACCGTTGAAAACTTCTTGGGGGCCATAGAAGTTTTGGATGGAGCTAATATTTTTGTTTTCTCTTCATCCAGGTCTATGTAACTTTGTGGATAGGTTGGATGGAAGATAAACATCACGGTGTGCCCTAGAAGTGTTTCAACGGTAGGAATCATTATCACCGTTGCTTCCTGTGTTGCGGCCCACTTGAGCCTTTGATCTTCCTCGTTTTTGGGACCATAATCTAAAATGACACGAAAAAATTAATGGACGGTGTGGATAATACCCATACATCACGGTGGGCACTCGAAGCTGTTGCCCGTTCCCAGCTGGAGACGGGCGGGGGTAGGACGCACTCCGCGTCCAAAATAATCACCCAGTCGATTCTCTCCTCGTGCGAATTGCTGACATTCTGGCAGGAGAAAATTACTACTGTCAACTCCACCTTTTATCCAGCGTCTTTTAGTAAAATCCAAAACTGAAATTTCCAACTTAGACCTTTCACGTACAGACAGAGCATTTGAGGAGGAAAATACTCCTGCTTACGCTACGTATAGCTACGGTTATAATCCGTAGCCATAGGTCTACAGAAACGAAAAATCCCTTTGAAAAGCGGGAGTCTCTGTCCGTACGTGAAAAGTCTACGTTGGGAAGGTATGTTTTGGATTCTTTATAAAATACGCTGCATAAAAGGTAAGGTCTATAGTATTAATTTTCTCGTCTGGCAGAGTCAGATGGTTGATACGCAGGCACTCAGAAATTGTACACTGCACATGAATTAATTAAAGAAACCGACTAATTTGCAGAAGCCTCTGTATCTAACTCATGGACCCAAAATCGGATTGGTTGAATAATCCTCACCTCTGATTCTCTGCCCTGTTTGGGTAACGGAATTAGAAGGGATTAGGTGGGATTGGATTCAAAAAAACATCATTATTATCCAGGGCAGGGATGGTCCCCAGATTCCATGGGATTAGATTAATGATCTGTTTTGTTGGTAATACGGTGGTACATTGAATGGATATACCACCATCATTTGAAATTATCAGAATAACACACATGTATTATATCTAAACCGTTCATTTGTTTTGTAACCTCATTTTATAGTATGGGCCGAAAAATAAGTTAGATCCAAAACTTATGTGGCCCCAAAGAAGTTTTCAACGGTAAGTATTCAATCCCCGTTGCTTTCAGTGGTGGGTACACTTGGGCTTTAGAATTACCTGATTTTTGGCCCATGCTCTAAAATAATCTCAAAAAATGGGTGGACGGTGTGGATATAGCCCACACATCAGGGCGGAACCTGCACAACTTGCTAGCATTGAGTAAAATTGGCACGGGACCCCATGCAATTCCATCCGATCTAATTCCAAGCTATTCCAAACATGGAGTGGAATTGGCACGGAACCAGATGAATCCAATCCCACCTAATCCCGTTGCCCAAACAGGGCCTGAAACTTGTTTCTTGAAACGTAACCGTTGGATTTTTTCATTCCCAGCCGTCCAATAAATGTCAACCAATCCGACAGTCAGACAATCAAATAAGTATAATCTATACTTATCCATACAAGAAAACGTGGTATCGTAAGTTGAATAGTTTAATCTCAATTAACCATATGATACGCAATTTCTACGTGACTGTGTATCATCCATCATGCTTAGCAGAGTATCCAAAATTTCCTTCGGATTATATGATACACACCAAGGTATGGTGTTTGATATACAGGCACTTAGAAATTATATACGTGGCATACGGAAACTGAATTAAACCGATCAGATTGTGAAATCCACTGCATCTAATTCACTAGATAAAATTTCGATTGTTTGAGTAATCCCAGCATGTGATTCAGGGACACTTGTTTGTTGAAACAAGGCCATTGGATATTTTTCATTTTTAACATCCTAATAAATGTCTACCTACATATAGTCAGATAATCTCGTAAGATTATTTTGGGTACACGATACATCTATACCAGTAATAATAGTTCTGGAAGTTTAATTTGACATAAATATATGCTACGTGTATGATGTATAAGTGCCTGACTATCATCCATCACAACTTCCAGAGTATTAAAGTTTTTTCTTTTCAGTATTTCTCTGAGAAATTTCCAACTGTACGACCCATTCATGGCCCATTTACCTGCCAAAGCCCACTTCTTTTTACCTCCCAAAATACCCCATGTGTACGGACGACTTGCCAAAGGTCGAAAATGCCCTTGCTATATCAATTTCACTCCATTCTCTCCTTTACTTCGGACTCACCTATGTCATCCCTATTTCTTATTTTCACCCGTTTTCTTCGCCAAATCTTCGAATAATCTCCATCATACTATCACATGACATCTTCCTTGTTGCATTCTACTCAACCCTAAGTGCATCCTTTTTATCTGAGGGGACGACAATGCATTGATAAACGTGAAATCTTGAAGACTTTTATCTGAAGAACGTGTTTCACACCAATGCACTTTTATTCTTTTTATCGTACACAGATTTCATTGAAGTTTAAATTCTAGGGAGTGATTGGAGTTCGTGGTCAATTACCTTAAAGTTTAAATTCTAGGTAAATTTCAAAGTGTTTACCTAGAAGTTTGTGATCAATTTCCAGTGGTCAATTTTATGCATTGCTAAGTCAATTTTGCATGGCTATCCAATAAACTTGAAGAAGTTTGCGGTCAATTTGACGAAGTGTCGCGATCAATTTCACTTAGTTCCCGGTCAATATGCTGAATTGATCGGTCAACTTCATGCACTACTTGGTCAATTTAACGCATTTTATCGGTCAAATTATAGTGCATTTTTATAATATGACTGTGAATTTGTAGTGCATTTTTTTTGCAATACGACTATGAATGTTATATATTGGATACATTTGTTGCTTTCTTTGGAATTGTGAATTTCTTACCACTACGATTCAAATTTCAAATAAGACATTCATTTCACGGTCAATTCACTTCATTTCACGATCAATCCCCTTCACTTCACGGTTAATTCTCTGCATTTCACGGTCAATCCCTTTCACTTCACGGTCAATTTCATGCATTTCACGGTCAATTCTCTTCATTTCATAGTCAATTCCATGCATTTCACAGTCAATTCCGGCGATTCCCTTTCACTTCATGGTCAATTCAATTCATTTCACGGTCAATCCTAAGCATTTCACAGTCAATTCCATGCATTTCACGCTCAATTCCTTTCACTTCATGGTCAATTCTCTTCATTTCACCTTCAATTCCATTCATTTCACGGTCAATTCCGACGATTCCCCTTCACTTCACAGTCAATTCAATTCATTTCACGGTCAATCCCATTCACTTCATGGTCAATTCACTTCACTTCAAGGTCAATTCGATGCATTTCACGATCAATTCACTTCACTTCACGGTCAATTCCAAGCATTTCACGGTCAAATTTGGCAATTTCACTTCACTTCACAGTCAATTCGATGCATTTCACGGTCAATTCACTTCACTTCACGGTCAATTCCAAGCATTTCACAGTGAAATCCAGTGATTTTACTTCACTTCACGGTCAATTCGAAGCATTTCACGTTCAATTCACTTCACTTCACGGTCAATTCCATGCATTTCACGATCAATTCACTTCACCTCATGGTCAATTTAATGCATTTCACCGTCAATTCACTTCACTTCACGGTCAATTCCAAACATTTCATGGTCAAATTCGGAGATTTCGCTTAACTTCACGGTCAATTCACTTCACTTCACGGTCAATTCCATGCATTTCACGGTCAATTCGCTTCACTTCATGGTCAATTCCATGCATTTCACGGCCAATTCACTTCTCTTCACGGTCAATTCCATGCATTTCACGGTCAAATCCGGTGATTTCACTTCACTTCACAGTCAATTCGATGCATTTCACGGTCAATTCACTTCACTTCATGGTCAATTTCAAGCATTTCACGGTCAAATTTGGCGATTTCACTTCACTTCACGGTCAATTCGATGCATTTCACGGTCAATTCACTTCACTTCACGGTCAATTCCATGCATTTCACGGTCAATTCACTTCACCTCACGGTCAATTCGATGCATTTCATAGTCAATTCGATGCATTTCACGGTCAATTCACTTCACTTCACAGTCAATTCTATGCATTTCACGGTCAATTCACTTCACCTCATGATTAATTCGATGCATTTCACCATCAATTCACTTCACTTCACGGTCAATTTCAAGCATTTCACGGTCAAATTCGGCGATTTCACTTCACTTCGTGGTCAATTCGATGCATTTCACGGTTAATTCACTTCACTTCACGATCAATTCCATGCATTTCACAGTCAAATTCGGCGATTTCACTTCACTTCAAGGTCAATTCGATGCATTTCACGGTCAATTCACTTCACTTCACGGTCAATTCGATGCATTTCACGGTCAGCCCCACATTGATTTTGTAAATTTCTCTATTTATGTGTTAGTAAAGTTGTCACATCTACATTGGAAAAGATGTGGTAATTACCTTGGTGAATAATTGTTACCCATTTACATGGTAATTACAGTTGAGCCCAAAAATCGGACTGGCCCACTCACTTTGCAGTTATTTTCAATCACTTCAGGACCGAGAAGTGAGTGAAATTCATCATGAAGTGAGCATGATGCTGCCCTAGAAGTGAGTAAAATTGACTGCGAAGTGAGTGAAAATCATCGCAAACTAAGTGACATATTTAAGAACTTTGAAAATTTGACCGCTAAGTCGATCATATTTGAGATAGTACAATGGTGGATTTCCTACTACTTGGTCAAATCCACCTTATACATGTGAATACTTAACGAGTTATATTATTGTGTTTGTTTTCAGAAAATGGCTTCGGTAATGATCATATGCTCCCTATGTACTTGCATGAGTTGAGGACGACGAACCCATGCACATTGACTTCCCTACTTGTGAATCAATAGACGATGAAGTTCGAGAGATGTTTTGTTGCGCTTGGACGGTGTGTCAGAAGTTTTCAAACATCTCTGCGAAGGGTCTTGGCCGTTGACGGGACACATCTAAAAGGTAAGTACAAGGGTGTTATATTTATTGCCACGGCTTTGGATGGCGACAATTATATCTTTCCAGTCGCTTTTGGGATCGGAGAATCAGAGAACAACAGCAGTTGGAACTGGTTCCTTACCTACCTCAACGATTCGTTAGGGGATCTACCTGGTCTTGTGATCATATCAGACCGACATAAAGGTCTAATGAAAGAAGTTCCCCAGGTCTTTCAAGCAGCAATCCATGGCTACTGCGCGTACCACATATACCGAAACTTGGTGGACACGTTCAAAGACAAGTCATTAGAAATCTACTATTGGTAAGCTGTAAAGACTTGTAGGAGGGTTGAGTTTGAAAAGTTAAAGCATGATATCGAACTTGCCTACCCCCCAATACATGCATGGCTGAGGGAAATAGGGTATGAAAAGTGGGCATCTTCGTACTTCCCAGGAAAAAGATTCAATCTGGTCATTGCAAACATAGCTGAGTGTGTTAATGCTCTATTCAAAGAAGCACGAGAATATCTTGTGACTATGTTGATAGAGACTGTTAGAATGAAAATTCAATGGATGTTCTATAAGAGAAGAGAATCAGCATCATTATTCGTTGGACCGTTGACACCATGGGCCGAGAAACAATTAAAGGATCTCAAACCGAAGGCACGAGATGTTCGTTGCCACGTAATTTCTCGGGATGAATATTATATTGTGGGGACTACAATGATATTGTCAAGCTCAACGAGCTTTCATGTACATGTCATGAGTTTGAAGTAAATGGATTGACTTGTTGTCATGTTCTTTCGGCATATATAAATTATAATCTTCCTCATTATTCGTATTGCTCTCGGTTTTACACAGTGAGGAATTACCAGATCACGTATGAATTGCTTCCGTCTACCTAGTATGAGACAAGAGTCAATGGGAAATTTCTTCCGGATTCAAGGAGTATTCTTTTATTATCAAGCCCCCCTACAGACAAGGTCAGCTGGAAGACCGAAGAAGGCACGGATCCTTTCTCGTGGAGAGGAACGAACAACAAAAATATACGGACGTTGCAAACAAACACAGCATAATTGTCGGAGTTACAAATTTCCAATACCTCTGGAATAATGTAATTTGAAGTGCATATTTGGTAATACAAATATGAATGTTATACATTTTTTGTAATACAAATGTGAATGTTATACATTTTTTATAATACAACTATGAATGTTATACATTTCTTATACTACATGTGTTGGTTTCATTGAAATTGCGAATTTCCTTCACTTCACGGTCGATTCCATGCATTTCACGGTCATTTCCATGCATTTCATGGTCAATTCCCTTCACTTCACAGTCATTTCCATGCATTTCACGGTCATTTCAAGTGATTCCGTTTCATTTCACGGCCATTTCCATGCATTTCACAGTCAATTCCCTTCACTTCATGGTCATTTCCATGCATTTGACGGTCAATCCCGGCGATTCCGTTTCATTTCACAGTCATTTCCATGCATTTCACGGTCAATTCCCTTCATTTCACAGTCATTTCCATGCATTTCACGATCAATGTCGGCGATTCCGTTTCATTTCGCAGTCATTTTCATGCATTTTACGGTCATTTCCCTTCACTTCACGGTCATTTCCATGCATTTCACGATCAATTTGCTTCACTTCACGGTCATTTCCATGCATTTCACGGTCAATTCCCTTCACTTCAGGGTCATTTCCATGCATTTCATGGTCATTTCCCTTCACTTCACGGTCATTTTCATGCATTTCACGGTCAATCCCGGCGATTCCGTTTCCTTTCACGGTCATTTCCATGCATTTCACGGTCAATTCCCTTCACTTCGCAGTCATTTCCATGCATTTCACGGTCAATCCCCTTCACTTCACGGTCATTTCCATGCATTTCACGGTCAATTCCCTTCACTTCACGGTCATTTCCATGCATTTCACGATTAATTCCCTTCACTTCATGGTCATTTCCATGCATTTCACGGTCAATTCCCTTCACTTAACGGTCATTTCCATGCATTTCACCGTCAATCCCGATGATTCCGTTTCACTTCACGGTCATTTCCATGCATTTCACGGTCAATTCCTTTCACTTCACAGTCATTTGCATGCATTTCAAGGTCAATCCCGGCGATTCCGTTTCATTTCACGGTCATTTCCATGCATTTCACGGTCAATTCCCTTCATTTCACGGTCATTTCCATGCATTTCACAGTCAATCCCGGCAATTTCGTTTAATATTTTGTCCTTTTATATTAATATTTAAAGGTAGTTTGGTCTTTTGCACTATTTCTATTAATAAAAAATACTGCATTAAACTCTCTCTCTCTCTCTCATGTTTTCTCTTCCCTTTCTCTTCCTCTTCTCCTCCCTCTATCCTCTTCTTCTTCATTATTTTAAGTCATTGATGGGTTGCACTCTGGAATGGGAAGTCAATGTATATATTGTCCCCTAATGTGATGTTGACATGCAGGAGCCTACATGTGAGATGAGTCATCGAAAATGATGTGGACCAATAAAAACAGTCGGCGTTGGAATTTCCTTTGCCTTCAACACAAATGATCTGCACTCAATTATAATTAATTTATAAGGAACTTATATATTAATCGGGTTCGTATTGGGTCAGGCAACCCAAGACCTCAACCCGAGCCCAACCCAAGTTTTATCGGGTTGGTGTTTGTATGGCCCAACCCCAAGACCAAACCCGATACATCCTGCCCAAGCCCAACCCAATGTCGGGTGGGTCACAGGTTGGTCAGGTTGAACCCGCCTAACTTTTAGCCCTAAAATCATATATGGTACGTCAAGTAACTAATTTTGGTTTAGAAGATATTCTTGTTATATGAATAAAGAAAGAAATGAAAAAAGGAGAGAATTTTTTTTTTATATGCTTATATATACATATTTATATAAATATGTGTTAGAGAAAAATGTAGGTAGAATAAAATTCTCCATGTAAAAAAGAAAAAGAAAAAAAGAAAAAAGAAAATGAAAAAGTGCACAAGGATACGGCTATAGCTACGGTTATAATCTGGAGCCATAGATAACCGTGGCCTTCCGTTTAAATCGGCAATGAATCGTGGATTCCACGATTCCACCGCTCGCTGTCCCCATCGGTGATGAATCGCGGATTCCGCGATTCCACCGCAACTCGCTGTAGAATTTGGGGATGGATCGCGGATTCCGCGATTCATCGCCGATTCAAGCAGAAGGCTACGGTTATCTATGGCTACGAATTATAACCATATCCCTGTGCACTTTTTTTCTTTTTTCTTTTACATGGAGAATTTTATTCTACCTACATTTTTCTCTCACACATATGTATATATGAGCATATAAAAAAAAAAATTCTCTCCTTTTTTCATTTCTTTCTTTATTCATATAACAAGAATATCTTCTAAATCAAAATTAGTTACTTGACGTACCATATATGATTTTAGGGCTGAAAGTTAGGCGGGTTCAACCCGACCAACCTGTGACCCACCCGACACTGGGTTGGGCTTGGGTAGGATGTATCGAGTTTAGTCTTACGGTTGGGCCATACAAACACCAACCCGATAAAACTTGGGTTGGGCTCGAGTTGAGGTCTCGGATTGCCTGACCCAACACGAACCCTATTAATAATATTGGCAAGTATCTTCTCTGACCATCCAAGCATTTCCTTCCAACACAGACATATCTCCTGTGACATAAAATAATTAATATAGGTAAGGCCTCCTTCATCAGCTCGATATGTTCCCCGTATCGACTGAGTGCCCTCGAGTATAAACTGTCAAGTATAATGATTTCTCGGTCTCGAAGGTAGATGACCATCAAGTACCAATGACTGTTGGCGTGATTGACTGCTAAGTATGCCTATCCATGTTTGGCAAGATAAGATATCAATATCCATAAATTATAGAAATGGGTATACCTAGCGTTGATAACTTGTAATGATACCATTACCTCTTCATGCCGCCACATGGCCTTCTGCCCGTCACGAGGCTTGACAATGCTGATCGCAGTGAGTTTTTCTAGCCCTTCGAATAATAAATGCAATTTGTCACTGCCAGCATCCCAATACATTCTCAATGTTGACATTTGCATACCGATACATGGTTATTACAAACAACAAACCAAATTAGAACATATATCATATAATGAAATAACATAATAACCATGATCCAATTCATACAGTTACCAGAAAAAATGTTGGACAGAACTTGCAATCCTTTGTATATAAAGTAGGAAATGATCGATACCTTTTCTCCAAGAAATCGACGTACTTGTCGATAACCTAATCAATAAAGATGGAAACTTAAGCTCTACTCTAATATAAGTGTTCTGAATAAAACCATGTATGTATGTGTGTGATTTACTTACCACACTATCAACCCATGCATTTTTCTCCCAAATGGTCTTGAACCAAATAAATTCTGGTGATTCTTTGTTTGCGTTGGCCCAACTTTCCAATTTATGGAGTTCGTCCTCCGATAGTACCCTAAATGGATTGATCTTGACCTCAAAGGGTATCGGAGAATTAGAAAATTCTCTTTATTTCTCATTGTCGGCGGCGTTGCTTGGAGTGGTTTGCACGACAGAGATGGAAGTGAATGGAGAACGCTTGTAGACAGACGGCTTCAGCACCCTCTTAGGTCTCCTCTTATATACTGGAATGGAATGCAGTGATTTCTCACATATATCAACGCCTAATGCATCCTCATCCTCCTTCTCAAACTCTTCCTTCTGATTCTCTAACTCCTCCTTCCAAAACCAAATCTTCTTTATACGAAATGCCTTCATCTGCTTCTTCAACTCCGCTTTACCCTCCTCTAACTCTTCCCTCTCCTTCTTCAGTTCTTCCTTCTCCCTCATTAACATTTCCCTCTCCTTCTTCAAAAACTCTCTCTCATTCAACTCCTCCTTCTCTAACCTCAAGGTTTTTTTTCAGTTTTAGCATTAGTTCAATCTCCTTGAGTACTACTTCTCTCTCTCTCTCTCAATCGATTCTTCTCTCTCTCTCTTTTAGCATGCGTTCGAGAAGCTTCAACTCTTCCCTGTCTCTCTCCAACTGAAGCCTTTGCGCCTCCAACTCCTCCCTATCCTCCCTCGACTCCCCAGTCAATTGCAATCTCGCTCCCTCTCCCTCTCTCTCATCAGTACTCTCTTCCTCTCTCCTTTCTTCTCCCTCTCCCCTTCTTTTCCCTCTCCCTTCTTCCTCTCCCTGTCCCGATATCTCTTCCATATCTTAATCTTTAGTGCCCTACAAAATGAAGCAATGTATGTATCAGTTATATAACATGTCAAATTAAATATAAAATATCAATATAAAAGAAGACGTTTCTGACATCTTGCGTCAAATCTATCACAGAGCAAACGAACGGCCTCAGTCTGCAAGAGAACATCTTCATTTTCATGCTACGGAAACACACACACACACATATATATAGTTGAATGAGTGACCACTTAGCTTCATAGAAATTGACTTACATCTTTACTCTCTATAATTTGATGAATCTTCTTATACCTCCAACCCTTTCATCCCCGACATTGTATAAATCGTGGAATTTGAAAGGGAACGTATGAAATAATACATTGTCGGAGAGCCGGTACTCTCTCAAGGGCCCATATCTGTTAAAATGAAATGACAAGATGATGTTAAATAAATATAGTTTGCTATAAACTATGAATTAAAATAGACAAGGAAAGAATCCTTACTTGTAGGAGAAATATGCAACCGGTGACATTGTAATGAGGCCCCTGGGATGCCATGAAGGCACTCTCGATCCCTTCCGTCATCGTTTGGAAGGCCAAACTACCCCAAGGGTAGATATTAAAATCTTCCAACGAGTCGACAATGTCGATAAAGTCTGTAGAACATATAGTATTCGTGTCGGTACCCCTAACAAACCACTCTATACATAATATTAGGGCTACCTTCACGACATCTTCCTGCTTATTGCTATCAACTATCCTATTGAACACCTCCTATACATGTTTCTTTAGGATAAGATATTCATTGAAATATTTTTTTCTTATTGACTTCTTCGAACGATGGATATTGGGTATAGAGAGGTCACCAGTCTTCAGCCCTGTTATTAGGGTGAAGTCCATCTCGGTAAATTTTACATGGTTCCTCTGTATCTTGAATACAAGATTGCCTATATATCTCTTAATAAGTGAGTGAAAAATGGCTCATATAAACCTAAATGATGGAATGTGTAATAAAAATGAGAATGAGGTCTGTCTAAATATATTTAATTTAGTGTTATTCTTCTCCAACCCACTCTTCACACTATCAAACCACCATGTCAAAGAACATTTGCATGAGATGGTGGGGGCTGACTCGTCAAATCCCTTATGCAAGGGTTTGTCATCTGCAAGGATGAATTGGAAATTAAATCAACGATAACATTCGGTATTTAACGAGACATAATGTGAAAGTTGACTTGTTGTGGTGAAAATTCATAAAGTATGGTGTGAGTCTGCCGAGTCGACGGTCAGTTTTTGGCGAATTTCAAATGAAAGTACAAGACTTATTAGTGAATTTTCACAAGTTTTGGGTTTGTTTTACTCGCTTTGGGCCTGTTTCACTCATTTATTAGTCAATTTCATGTAGTTGGTAAATTTATACCAAGGTTGTCAGTCAAAAAAATGTCAATATCAAGCAGTCATCAGCCATTTTGAAGAATTCCATGTTAAATGGTCGACTCATAGGTCACATTCAACAAGTTCACGACCAATTTCGCTAAGTTATGGGTCAATTTTCAAAGTTATATGTTGCATTTTGACCGAGAACGTCGTGAAATTGACCATGAGTGGATTTGTCTAAGGACTGTAAATGACCGTTAAGTGAAGGGGATTGACCGTGAAATGCATGGAATTGTCCATGAAATGAGTAGAATTGAACGTGATGTGAAGGGGATTGTCCATGAAATGCATGAAATTGACTGTGAAGTGAAGGGGAATCGCCGGAATTGACCGTGAAGTGTATGGAATTGACCGTGAAGTGAAGGGAAATGACCAGCAATGACTGTGAAATGATTGGAAATGACTGTGAAGTGAAGGGAAATGACCGTGAAATGCATGGAAATGACCGTGAAGTGAAGGGAATTGACCGTGAAATGCATGGAAATGACCGTGAAGTGAAGGGAATTTACCGTAAAATGCATGGAAATGACCGTGAAATGAAACGGAATCATCGAAAATGACTTTGAAATGCATAGAAATGACCGTGAAGTAAAGGGAATTGACCGTGAAATGCATGGAAATGACCGTGAAGTGAAGGGAATTGACCGTGAAATGCATGGAAATGACCAGGAAATGAAACGGAATCGCGGGGATTGACCGTGAAATGCATGGAAATGACCGTGAAGTGAAGGGAAATGACAGTGGAATGCATGAAAATGAACATGAAGTGAAGGGAATTGACCGTGAAATGCATGGAAATAACTATGAATTGAAGTGAATTGACCGTGAAATGCATGAAATTGACAGTGAAGTGAAGCGAATTGACCGTGAAGTGCATGGAATTGACCGTGAAGTGAAGGGGAATGACCGGCAATGACCGTGAAATGATTGGAAATGACCGTGAAGTGAAGGGAAATGACCGTGAAATGCATGGAAATGACCATGAAGTGAAGGGAATTGATTGTGAAATGCATGGAAATAACCGTGAAGTGAAGGGAACTGACCGTGAAATGAAACGGAATCGCCAGAAATGACTGTGAAATGCATGGAAATGACCGTGAAGTGAAGCAAATTGACCGCGAAATGCATGGAATTGACAATGAAGTGAAGCGAATTGACCGTGAAATGCATGGAATTGACCGTAAAGTGAAGGGGAATGACCGGCAATGACCGTGAAATGATTGGAAATGACCGTGAAGTGAAGGGAAATGATCGTGAAATGCATGGAAATGACCGTGAAGTGAAGCGAATTGACTGTGAAATGCATGGAATTGACCGTGAAATGAAGGGGAATGACTGGAAATGAACATGAAATTATTGGAAACGACCGTGAGGTGAAGGGAATTAACCTTGAAATCACGGGGAATGGATGAAATTAAGTCAATTTACGGTCAATTTAACTCAGTTCACGGTGATTTTAGCTCAGTTCACGGTCAATTTAACTCAGTTCACGGTGATTTTAGCTTAGTTCACAGTCATTTTAGCTCAGTTCACGTTCATTTTAGCTCAGTTCATGATCATTTTAGATCAGTTCATAGTCATTTTACCTCAGTTCACAGTCATTTTTTGCTCAATTCACGGTCATTTTACCTTAGTTCATAGTCATTTTAGCTCAATTCATGGTCCTCATCAATAACTCAGTGGGTCCTCGGTCTGTTAACTCAGTCGGTGCTTAGTCTCTTTCATGGTCTTCGTTTAGTTTCACATCTCATTTCATTCTTTGTTTAAAAAACTCTCAATGTGGGCCATTTGAGTCCTGATTTTACTAATTTATCAGGACATGTCATACCATTAAGTATTTTAAAAAAATGAAAATGGATTATAGACCGTGCGCATATATAGTATAAAAAGAAAACAGAGATTTGAATATACTTGCCATTTGAAGCTTCTTAGATGGGGGGACCATTTTTCATCCTATCTTGGGCTCAAAAAAATCAAAAAGGATGTGTGTAGGGTGTGTATTCTTAACCAGATAAAAGGGAAAGAAGAAAGTGATAAAATGAGGGTTTCATTGCTAGGGTGAATAGTCACATAAGGAGAGAAGTAATCAGAAAATGATAATATACGGATAGGATGAAGGATGAGAGAGAGGAAAGAAGAAATAACTAGATTTTTTGGTGGAGACGCGGCTGACTGCGTGAATAAGGTGCGTCGGCTATAGCAGGGCCATTTTCGGCCTTTGGGAAGGCATCCGTATGCCTGGGGAGTATTTTGGGGAGGTAAAATGAGGTGGGCTTCAACGGGTAAATGGGTCATAAATGGGTCGTACAGTGGGAAATTTCTCCATTTCTCTCAACGAGGGGTATTTTTGTCGTATTATATCTGGACACGAGAGTTAAAATATCAGAGAGAGAGAGAGAGAGAGAGAGAAGGAGAGAGCGAGGGGTATTTTTGTCATATTATATCTGGACACGAGAGTCTTAAAATATCAGAAAGAGAGAGAGAGAGAGAGAGAGAGAGCAGTTCGTGTCCGATCCGATCCCGATTCGCTTGCGCTCTCTCTCATAATAGCAGAGAGAGGAAGAGAGGGAGAGATGGCAGCGAGGAGACCGGAGGATGAATACGATTACTTGTTTAAGGTGGTATTAATCGGCGATTCGGGGGTTGGGAAGTCGAACCTGCTGTCCCGATTTACGAGGAATGTGTTCTGCTTGGAATCCAAATCCACCATCGGCGTCGAATTCGCTACCCGTACCCTTCAGGTCTCTCTCCGCTTTTCCCTTTTTCCTCTCTCTCTCTCTCTTTTTTTTTCGAATCTGAAATGGTTTCTTTCACTGAGTTTGGATTTTGCAATTTTGAACTTTGATTGCATTCTTTCTTTTCTTATCTTTTTTAAAGCTTGAATTCGGTGTGAATGGGGTGCTTTTTATTAAAATTTTTTTTTTTTTCAAATTTGATCTTAATTCATGTGCTTTTATGATGTTGAGATCTGACACATTTCTTTGATTTCGAGGAATTTTGATGGAGTTTCTTTTAAGCTTAAATCTCTATTCTAATTGTTACATTGTCTATATCTTTCCAAATTTCGGGTATTTCTGTTCCGTCGATTTCATCAATGTGCATGTTCATATGCCTTTCTCCGCTCCTGAATCATGCATGGTTGTTGATTTGATGTGATCAGCCACAATTGCATGCTGATCTGAAATGGTCTCACCTATGGCATTTCCTCTCATGAGTCTTACAGTTTACAGATTCTCCTCATGTCTTATGAGGAATTCTATTCCCCCAGATGCACAAGTGCTCATGTGATGGTCTCCTGTAGTCATGCCCTAAACATCAGGCCAATGCTGTCATCAAGTGGGCTGCTATCAATTCTCTAACCATCAATTTCTTCTTGCATGTGTGGCCCACCTGATGAATAGACTAGCTGGATTTTCGGGTAATGCAACTAGAACAAAATTAAGGGCGTGTTTGGAAACAAGGATTCCAGCTTAACGTATTTGAAAAGCGCAATGATTATGAATTCCCTTTGTTGTCAGAGGAATACATATGCATTTGACCGACAATTACCTTGTTTGTTTTCATGTTCGAAGTCATAGTAGTCAACCCTGGCAGCCTAATTTTGCTGTTTGTTTTGCGTTTGGAACATACTGTCATATGCTTCCAAAAAGTTATGGTGGTCTGCGGTGCCTTACAGCCGCAATGTAATTACAATGTTTGGAATTCACTATGAAATTGGCAATTACCACTGCCTTACACAAATTCACGGTGCAATTTAATTATGAATTCAACCATCTGAACTGACATAAAGACATCCACAATGCACATAATCATTTCTATTACATATACATCTAAATTCTAATTGACATCCACCCAGGTTATAGGTCAGTCGAATCACACAAACTGTGGGTCCTTACTCTTGCTCGGGTGGTAGACTCTCAGGAATTTCAACACCGGGTCAAGGGTTCGAGTACCCATAGGTGGTGAAATTCCACTTAGGCGTGAGTGTGTGGGGGTGTGTGTGCGTGCGTTAAAATAAATAAATAAAATTAAAAATTAAAAAAAAATCACACAAACTGTTTACCTAACATTTAAAAGGAGTATGATGTATTGCAGGTGAGTTTGAACCATACCAATACAAAAAAAAAAAGGGTATAAAAAAGAAGCTTTCATTGCATAGCAAAACATCATATTATGAAGCAAATTCAGTTTTTCAGGATGTTTAAACTAATTGACTTCAAAACAAGCCCTTAATACAGAACATCCCTCAACTAACCCAACCAAAAAATGAAACCCCCCACAAAACTCATACATAGTATTTATGAACATGATTCAATTGTGAACAACAAAGTAGATCAACATAACCATAACAAAGAGATCAACTAGCATGCCAAGTAAAGCATGCGCATCCCTCGGGTGCTCTGATGGGCAGGGTTGGGGTACTTCATGAGCAGCAACAGGATGTGGAGAGACCGCAGGTGTGGCACAAGTGGGCTTTGCACAGGCTTCATCCAGCATAGGTGCACCCACACATGGAATAGCACACGTGCCATTGAAGGCATACCGGGCAATCAAAGCTTCTTCATGCGACTAGTAGGATCAGAATCTACATCCACTATACCGCTCTACTTGTTCATGACACCGACACTCCTCCCAGTCATTGTAGATATCTGAGTGTCGGCCAACAAAAACGACATAGACTCTGGTCATGACAAAATGCATTAGGATTAGAAAAATAATTAGCACAAGTAAACACAATATGGCAAGAGGTTGGAGGTGTCACATATTTTCTTTTCCCTTTGAAAGATGATAATTTTATTTAAAAAGCATTGAAAAGGTGGCAAAGAATACAAAGATACAACAACAAACAACCTACCCACCAAATTACATAGAAAAGAAGCACTCTTCTTCCCCACTATTATAGCAGCCCTATTCCAGAATTATAGGTGAGACATAGTGACGTAGGACTGATGCATGAACCGAGTAACATGTGAGATCAAGTAGTGAAATTAAGACAATTAATAAAAAAAAAACACTAGTATTGCCATAATCATCACGAATCCCATGAAAATCAAAAGAACATCATGCATAATCCTAGCCTAAATTACCAACATTGTAACACAAGATCATTAAATAAAAAGAAACTATGATCTAATGGATGTAGGGACATCCAATTAGCATAGGGTATAGTCTATTTCAAAGTAGAAAACCTAATACAACTTAGGGTAAAAATTAGGGTTTGAGTAATTTGGGAAAGTAGGAAAATTATGGATTTTAGGTTTAGAGTTAGGGTATTGGGAATGGAAGAAATGAGTTTTGATATAAGGATGATGGAAAGCCAAAATGGGCAAGGTGTGACCGTACGGCCAACCCGAAGGATTCACACATGTGACCGTACTGTCACACGTGTGGCGTGGGATGGATGCGTTATGTCGGTTAGGGTTTGGGATTGTTGTAATATAAAGAAAACATGTGTTTATGAAATGATGAAAGCTTAGGATGGGAGAATCGAAGAATTCAAAGAAAATACTTTGATAGAAGGGAAGAGAGAAGATGGTGTGGGAATAGAAGGAGACTTCACACCTCCGTTGATGAAGATTAGTCTCGCACCAATCTCCCTTCCAAATCCCATGAAAGTATCTTTAAATTGCATGAAGATGGAATAAGAAAGCAAAAGCTTTTTTTTCTCTCTCTGTTTTTTTTTTTTTTTTTTAAATCACAAAATCCAATGAGGGAGAAGGTCACATGCCCACCCTCTTTTATAGCTTCAAGAAAGTTCAAAAATTGCAATAAACACATTGTTTTGTGAATTTTGAAGAAAATAACCCTAGTTTAACTAAAAGCAACTAAAAATACTCATAATAGTGTCCAAACATAACATAAACAAAACTAAATCCTATAAGTTGATAATAGCCAAGAAAAACTAGTGTGGACGATCCACAGTCAATGGCCTGATCATGTGATCCAACGGCCCGATCGTTACGTCCCTCCGATCCAACGGTTTGGATCACTTCATAAAGCAGCCCATGCGCATCTTCCCAGTGTGGGGTCTTCCAGATGCTCACACATGCACATGGGGTCTTCAACATGAACACGGATACTCGCCCAGCCACAGGAAAATTGGTGTGGCCCGCCTCCTCCTATGATACGTATGCAATGGTGTGCGTGAAGTGATGTCCTCATCACATAGATAGCTTTTTTTATAGTACTTCACAGAAGTCATCAACAACACATATCAATCATATAACAATATATATGAACTATATGCATGGTGCATGCAGTTCATGGAATCCAATCATATACATGGGGATCTACTGTTGAGTCGGAGTAAACCATCTCTTTGAAAATGTTCTACAATCTATAATCAAACTTTGAAGGTGGTGGATGAGGGTTTATGTAGACAATATTATGAATGGGCAAGTACTCATCAATTGCCATTTGTAATTATACATGTGAATGGATCGTAACATGTGTCAATGATGTGCATATACTTCAACCATTGTCCCCACTTGTCATTCGCATCGGTCTGGATCATAACATGTGTGCAAAGACATGCATGGGTAGAATGCATGGGGGGACAATGAACATGTCTGTATCAGTGCATGCATAGCATGACATGCATGAAGACACCACACGCATCATGGATTCAAGAAGGAATGATGCGCAGGATTATCTATACATAATCATACATGCATGGGGAAACTACATTGCCATCTCGAATGCACGGCTTTTGAAGCCTAGATTGTTTGATGAGGGGAGGATGAGCAATGCATAACCCATCTCTCATGAAGCCATACATATGGATGGTGTGGAACAGAAAGCAATGGGGCTGATCTGTAATTCACATCTTGTATGGATTACGACATGCTTACCATGACATGCGTGATGAAATCAATTAGGAAGTCGATTGGAGAAGCAACTGCATAGATCAGGAAGTAGTGGGCCTTGCATGTCGTAGACAATGGCAGGATGATAATATGATTGGCATGACATACACAAGCAAATCTGACGGGAATTTGAATATAAAAGCAGCACAGTGGTTGATTTTCTCTATCTAACATCAGATGCATGTACAAAGGATGGTGAAATCTTCAAAGCATGGTAACTACGACCATGTCAAATGTATTGGGGAAGCTGAGTGGGGCATACCCCATACGTTGTGATGCCCCTTTTATCAATGTCTGGATCATGACATGGAGGGCTCCACATGTAAGAGAGATCAATCCATATAATCTACATGCATAGCATCACATGCATGCCGAAATCTCACATACCGGAAGTCTGTGTGCAAAATAGCAACCCTCCGCAAGCTTCCACCTTCATCCATCCCACTTTTTTAAATCAATATTGGCATGAGATAGTGTTATTGCCTCAGACGTTATATGCAGTATGATAATACCGTGAAGATGAATGCATTGCAACAATATCTATGTCCATGTTCTACAATCCTCCTTGTGGGACGAAAGGTTACTCTAACCAGTTCATCCGGCTTGTAGTCCTTATAATCTCCTTTCGTCAGATGATTAACTCAGAGGGTAATCATTGGGCTAACCCCCTACCGGGCCTTACTCTTCCACCTTCAGGGGTATCTAATGACCTCAAATCCTTGGTTACTGACAGCACAAGGCCCATTCCCACAAGACGAGGCTAGCCATTTAAGGCAATCTCCTCCCCTACATCACCGGAAGAAATAGGTACCAAAGTTTAAGGCCATTAGGGTTTGGTCCCTTCCCTACATCTACAACCCTCCTTGTGTGGGAGAGAAGAATGAGAAGATTATGGTTTGGCTACCATACCTGCTCTTTTTTTTCTTTTTTTTTTCCACATGTGGATGGGAAACCTTCCTTCTTGATTGGACATTGTAGGCGAGATAGAAGAAGGCTGCTCTGACCAGAGATGAATAGGAGATGAAGGGAACCGAGCTCTTGTTCTTTCTCATAGAGAGGCTTAAATGGAGGAGTTTGGAGTGCGACAGAGTAGCATACGTGGTATAAGAAAAGCAGCAAATGGCCTTTTCATTTCAGCGAGAATGACATGCAAATCAGCTGTTGGATTTGCCTCTATTACAAGGCTTTATGTGTGTCGGATATGGTGTAGGAAGACAACGTTGAAAAGCCCTCTCTTTTCATCTTTTATCCAACCACCGTAAAACTGCCATAATTGTGCATTAGCAACAGATTACACTGGAATCGGTTTTTCCAAACACGCCCAAAATTGAAACATTTGCTAGTGAGGGGAAATCACATTCCTATCTTTGTTTTGGAATTTCCTTCCCCTCCTATAGTTGAATGAGAAAATCTGCTATCCTATCAAGAAAAAAAAAAAAAAGAAGAAGAAGAAAGAAAAGAAAAGAAAAGAAATTAATCACAAATTGAAATTGACGTACTACGTTAAAGCCTCAAATCATCCACATGCATGGATAGATAGAAGAATTAAAGACTGAGAACAAAGCTAAACGGTCCTCCAGCCCTTATGCTAGAGATCACACAATCCCCCCACCAGTTCTACTGTAGGAAAACCTCTCAGAAAATTCTCATTGCAAGATTGCATCAGTGTTCCATGTATAAGGCCATGAGGCCTTATTTATAAGCTTTCCCTGAATATGGCTATTTCTAATCTAACTGCAACTTGGACTTCTAAAATTACAAAGAAACCATTGAGGAAGCTAAATGAAAAAAGAAACTAAAATAAAGGACTCCTTGCAGGTGTGCTTAAGTGGACCCCACATGGGCCTCTTCTAGTTCTTGTGCATGTGTGGGATGGGGTGCAGATGCATCACTAGGCTATGGAGAAGCCACCCTGTGGCACCCCCCTATAATGGCTTGTCTCTTGCAAACAGGATTTTGTGCTTTTAAACTCAAAGATAGGCTTCTGGAAATAGCATTTCTCATCTTATTTTACAAACAAGCTGCTCCCATGTGTTTGTTTACCAAATAATCATCTCCCAACCATTTTGAGTCAGCTTTAAGGATCCTATTTCTCCAATCATTCCTATCGAAGGCCCTATCTTGGGTAAGTGAACAATCACTTACATCCTTTCTCACCAAATGAAGTTGCAAACAAAATTCCCATCTGACATCCATCAAAGATCTTTACAGGGCCTATGCCCTACTCCCTTGCTCTCAATCTAAACCCGATCCCCATCCTAAAGGAACTCATCCGGGCCCCTCATGTCAGTCATGGGATGCATCTAGCCTACTCAAACAACCTTACAAAAAATAACACCATAATCCAATCAGCTCTTCCTATTGCAATAGCTACAGATTATCCCAATTTCCAATCATCTCCATCTCGGAGCAATCTTGGAAATCTTGTCTCAACTGTTTACATCTTGTTACTCTTCAGATGCCCAAAATCCCTAAAATCCCAGCTCCTTCCCTCGACTCCTTAACCATCTATCTTTTATTGCATTGGTTGACTTTGATCAACCTTGAGTCAGAAACTGACTTCACTGAGATAGCTGACTTATGTTTAATAGTGTAATGGTCATCAGGTATGTGTTCGGTGATTTATACTACTGCATACATCTCTGTTCTCGTGTTTATAATGCATTGGCCCAAAAAAAAAAAAAAAGTGTTTATAATGAATCAATTGGCTAAATGAGTTGACCTGCTAGCTTGCCTGTTTGCAGAAATGTGGTGTGTTGGGATAAGTCAGGCCACTGGTGTTGTCAAGGTGGGTGTAAATGGACCCAGTAGTTTGTAAGTCTTATGAAAATTTTGGATATTCTCAGATAAGTCAGTTTTGTTGTGGTGGTTTGAAGATCTATTTGGCATTGTGCATTAGTTACTTCATGTGCACATCAACCATATTGCAGTTTGATTTCTTCTTCCCTGCATATGCAGCAGATCCTAACTTGTCTACTGAAGGGAGCAATGAAGTGGGCTTATGTCCTGTATTTTTGTTTTTGGAAAATTGAAGTTCTAAGGTTGAAACAAATTGCACAATTCATACTGTAAGGTTTAAGTGGAACTCCTGTGGTTTGTGAAGAAACCTTCATCTTAAAAGCTGCATAAACCTTGACTTTTATCGCTTTAGCTAGGCAAAGTGTGGGTACTGGTTGCAGAGCGTTTATTGCACAACAGTTTAATGGTTGAATGCCACACAGTAAATGTGAATAACAAATTCAACTGTGTCCCAATGTGGATCTTCTTGTAGAGTTTCTCATAGAATCAGGATCTTCTCATCTCATTTTTTGAGGCCATTCCACCATTGTGACAATGGAAATTTTCAAAGGTATTAAATGGATGAAAGGAAAAGGAGAGTTTCCTTAGACAATTGTAGCTCATTTATGCAGACCATGGGTATATGCATAAGGCACATGTTAATTGATAGGATGATTCTTGGAAGGCAAACCATCTCACCTTCTTATAGGATAGCTAAGCTCACATGGTGGAAATTCTTCCACCATCCACTCCTCACACCACCTCTTCTAACAGGATGGCTAAGCTCACAGGTTGGGAACTCCCCCATTCAAGGTTTTGAATAATGGTATCAATGGGCGTATTGGCCGGGCCCAAAGAAGATACAATACGGGCGTATCAGACTGTATCGGACCCAAATCGAACAATATAGACCCATATTGGCTGATTTGTTTTTGGCACAAAAAGTCTTTTTTCTTTTTTGTTTTTAACATGTATTCATTGTTGTATCAGCCCATTCTTTGATCAGAATGTTGTCTATCAATTCGACCTGCTGAAAGTCCACTAAATAGGTCCTAATTGAACAGAAATCAAGCATGATTTGGTGGATCGAGACCCATTACATATGAATACAACAAAAAGAAGAAAAATGACTAAGTGATGGTTAATCCTGCCGATATTTCCCAAAATGGTCCACTTCGATCCATCCAATCTCACTCAAATCTTGTGTTTTGATCCCCAAAATAGGCTTAGACCTAGTTTAGAATTAGTTTCTAAGCTTTATAGTTGAAATAAAGAATGGAAAAACAAGAGAAAATTGACCATAAAAGTTTTATTGGGGCCTTTATGGCCAGGCCATATTGGCCTATATACATCATATCATGTAACAGGGGTGACTGATACAGTTACAATACAGCTGTATCATGACAGATATTTAAAACCATGCTCCCATTGGGCCAACCACCCATCTGCCTCCCTTTCTTAGAAGATTTCTGTAGTCTTTCTTATGGTGAACAACTGAAGCAGATAAAATCTTGCATGTGCAACTTATTCAAGCAATTAAACTGCATGGTTGTTTTTTCAACATTGTTGATGTCTGTAACTTTCAAATGCCTCGACATGTTTCAAGATGCGAGTTTTAAAGTATTCTCTCAATCGTTGACAAGGTCAGTTCTAACCCTTCAAGGACTGCTTCTGCAAGTAGAGCATGCTGGACTTTCAGACTGGCATGGGGTGACAAGTTCTATCCAGATTGGACAAAGACACCTATGATAGTATTGGGATACATTTCATGATTCCTAGTATTCACACCAATATGTTAAAGAAAGCATACTAATATCTAAATATAACCCATGAATAAGTGTAAATAAGCGTACCTAATAACAGAGTAAGTGCTAAAAGAAAGTGTACAGAAGGCTCCAGCAATGCGAACTATTTCCATATTAATGCATGTCAACACAGCTAGGTTGAGCCTATTTGTAGGGTATTGTATGCTTAGATTTGACTGCTGTGGCTGAGGGACTTGACCCTGAATTGGTCACGGTTGGTATTGAAGTTGACAAGGAGTTGTACTCGATTAAGTTGCATAGGACCTTGTTGCACTTTGTGACAACCAGTAATTGAATGGTATTTCTCCATATGTGATTATAGATGGCTGCAAGATAAATGCACGTGCTATTGGGGTTGGAGTTCATTTGAAAACAATTTTGGAATTCACGGCACATATTTGTATCATGGGTAATCATTTTTCAGGGGAACTACAACTGACTTTTAAGTTAGAATTTTAAAACAGCATGGAAAGCAACTCTACATGACATTACCTTTTGGATAGGCTTCCAGCTGACTTTTAAGTTTCAGAGTTTTATCCCTACTTGAAAATTCATTTTGGATTTCATAGACCAAATTTCATCTTTTTAATGTACTTATGCTTAAATGAGAATGCTCTATGATTATTATATCTTTGTATGCAAATAATTTTGACATTTTAATACTGTATTTAAATAAAAATAAAAAATAATAAAAAATAAAAATTGGGCAGACACAGGTCACTGGGGTTGTTTCTCATCTTAAATTTCCAAACTTGGTTAATTTCTTTTTGCCCCTGATAGAGTGAAATGGTGGAGCAGAATTTATGTAGCTGACCCCAATTTGTTGGGATAAGGCCTCAGATGATGATGATGTTTTCTATTTTTCAGGTCGAGGGAAGAACAGTCAAAGCACAGATATGGGACACCGCTGGTCAGGAGCGCTATAGAGCCATAACCAGCGCGTATTACAGGGGTGCACTCGGGGCTGTCCTAGTCTATGATGTGACAAAACCAACAACATTCGAGAACGTGTGCAGGTGGCTCAAGGAGCTGCGGGACCATGCCGACTCGAACATCGTGATCATGCTCATCGGGAACAAGACTGATCTCAAACACCTCCGTGGGGTCGCCACTGAGGATGCCCAGAGCTATGCCGAGAAGGAAGGATTGTCATTCATCGAGACCTCCGCGCTCGAAGCCATCAATGTCGAGAAGGCTTTTCTGACTATCCTTGCAGAGATATATCGGATAATCAGTAAGAAGAATCTCTCTACAGAGGAGTCTGCCCCTGCCAGTATTAAAGAAGGGAAGACAATTGTCGTGGATGCATCCCCCATGAACACAAAGAAGCCTTGTTGCTCGACATAAGAGGCCACTGTAGTTCTCCTTTATGGGTCCCAATCCTGAGGTTTTAGCTTTGAAATGTGGTTTTCTATTTGTCATCAGAGAGATCAGTTTAAGCATTGTGCGGGTGCTTGCAACAGGTATTTATTTTACTGTTCTTTTTTTGGATGTTAGTGTATTTGCTTCATTTTCTTAGAAATGGATCGATGAAAATCAAATTTTCTAAAATTCTCAGAACAGTAGTTTTTCTAAACTTCTTTTGTTTGTTTGTTTGTTTTTTTTTTTTTCCTACTGTTGAGTTGTTTCTTAGTGCAAACATTTTTTACTTTGTCAGGCACTATTGTGCCGTTCTTTCAGAGCATTGTTGAAAAATTCAAGTAGCAATTTATAAATAAAAAGACATTGAATTGAGAAAATTTTCTCATGACTGGTGAAAATGGTGGAGTATATTTTCATGGTGAATCTGGTTATCGTTTGGTTAGCCTTTGTTATGTCCAAGAGTTTGTATGGATAGATTGGGATTTTCTATTTGTACAAGTGTGGCCCATGGCTCAGCCATCCAAAGGGCCCCACCAGGGAAGGCCGATGCGCGATTGGGTGAATCCTAGCCCAATTTGAATGGTTCTTCATCATCGTCATGGCAGCTTTGTCCTAGCCATTTAAGGTCAGACGGAGAACCACCATCCATGTCCGTCTTCATTTTATCATCTTTTCAGGCTCCTTCAAACAGTTTGTGAAAGAAAATGCAGCGGCAGCGCTGGTTATAAAAAAGTTTAAAAAAAAAAAAAAAATTTTAAACAAGGAAAAAGAAAAAAGAAGGCCAGATATTCTATAGGTAGGGTCTTCACATCTGGATTTTTAATGCGTGGGCCATCAGCTCATCAGATCAACAGATCCGATCACTGAACTGTTACAAGTTCTCTGCCCAAGCATTGTATGATACCTCTTTTCCTTTTCCATGTACTGAACATTTCTTGTTGATTGAGGATTGAGGTTTCTGAGATGGAGATGCACTCTGACTCCAAATCTCAAACACACACACATGGTACGACTTCTAGGGCAATCAGAACCGTTGATCTAGTTGGCCACCTTTTAAATGGTCTAGAGGTTTGACAATGGTCAAGGGTACCAATACCATACCCACCTAATCAGCATTACAGAAATAGACTCATGAAATGCTTGGAGGAAGAGAAGCAGCAGCTGTCCACACTCAATGGGCTGATGTAAGTTTTGGATGGGTAGGATTATAGGACCACTATTATGTTCTAGGTAATTAATTGCCTTTCCAGGTCGTGGCCCACTGGATCAAGTGGCAACTGTTCTAATTTTCCTGGACGCAGGGCCACATGTACAGTGGAGATGACTTAGACAAGTGAACCTTCATTCCAGGGAGGACATTGAGATTCATGAATCACCATCTCTTTATAGTGTATGATCAAGATATTCTTCTTGGTAGTCCACCTTACCCATGCAGTATTCATTTCTAGGGCATGGATTTCCCACAGGTATTTTATACCAATCCAGTGGGCCTATTTCACTAAAATGGGGGAAATGGCTTTCCGGACCGTCCATCAGCCGTATTCACCCAAGGACGTCCACCTTTGAAACCGTCCTGGGGTCCACGGTAAAAATACAAATATCAGCTTCATTGAAAACTTCATGGCCCCCAGGAAGTTTTCAATGGTAAGTGCTTAATTCTCACTGTTTCCTATAGTGTAGTCCACTTGAGCTTTGGATAGGCTTCGATTTTGGGCTCATGACCTAAAATGAGCTGGTAAAATAGATGGACAGTATGGATAAGACACATACATCATGGTAGGCCTCGCACAATTTACTCAGTACGCTAGCATATTGAGTCACTCCGTACGCAATCCGCTTCCTCTGTTGAGTGTTGATTGGCTTTTGTGGGAATATGGCCGTCCGTGGGACACCAACCACAATTTTAAGTTTATGAAATACTCTTAAATTTAATTAAAAGCTCTTTAATGTCCTAAAAATTTTCAATGTAAAAGAAGTGTGTGAAGTTAAAACTGTCCAAACGCTCGTTGTATTAGACTATTAGGGCCTGTTTGGCCAGTGGTATTAAGTTGTATTAAATGGGATTGCATTAGTAATCCCACCTCGAGATTAGGAATGACATGTTTGGAAGGAGTGTGAGATAGGATTAAAATTAATTTTATAGGTTTTAAAAAATAAGTCTTGTATTGGAAAGTGTAAGATAGGATTTCCAAATTCCATGGATGATGAATTTTTCCTTTACCCAAGTGTAATTTGAAAGGAAATCCTGGGATTTACTTTTAATTGCGTACATTCCAAGCATGGTATTGGAAAACATGGGATACACCCAATCCAGGGATAATACCTTACACATGCATTTATTGTTACTTTTACAATTCTATCCACCTTAATCCCACCTAATGCAGTTGGCCAAACGGGCCCTAATGTTCAACCAGCTTACTTATTCATTTCTGGCCACGGAACATAGCCAGATGTAGCTGTTCACGTGCTTATAGGACCACTTGGTGGACCTGCTGCATCCTTTGACGCTGATTACACAACCACAAGAAGCTCAATTTGATGTGGCCACTCCTCGACTCTTTCCAAAGAGACAGAAAACGTATAAATGTGGCACCATGTAAGTACAAATTAGAGCTGAGCTTTTCCAGACAGGATATCATCTCATGGGACCCATCACGACATTGTTTATTGCCCAATATCATCCAGTCATAGATCAATGGTTCAGAAACGAACGTCTATACCAGCGGATCATGTGCCACATGCACGTGTGTAGGACATCCTAGCCATGAATATTGTAGGCTCCATGATAAAGATAACCTGAAACACTAATCAATCATGTCCACTGATTGGGAATGATGGTTCAGTTGTCCATTGGACCACCTTTTTACCTTGGGTTCTGTATGCTGGGAACCACCTCACCATTGGCATTGTATCTATCCATTAGAAGGGTTATTTGGATGCATGCAAAGACATGCTATCTTGCACATGTCATGCCCTGCATGAGATGTATGATTATTTGAACCATATAATAAAAAGTATTAGAATATATATTGGGAGCTTAAGATGATTGGTGACACATAGCACTATGGCATATGAACGCATATGTTCATGTGAATTGACATATGGTATATGTGAGGTGTTTAAACATGAATGATCTCATGTATAGAAATATTTATCACATGTGATGCATGTACAAAATATCATTATGTTCTTCTATATATCGTACACAATTTTAAGTATGTATATTCTATATAACGTTTTGAAAATCTTGCAATAATTCTGTGAGAAGTTCACACTAAGATATTGCAGTATAATTACAAAATTTTCAAATCTTGGCAGATTTTAAAATATCACAGTTTTAGCACCATATTGTTCCAAATCATTGCCAAAATAAGTTTTAAATTAGTAGAAAACTTGAAATTTTGTAACATAACTATTAATTTGAGTTTTAAAATTATTTATTAATTTAGAATAAATATATTTATATTGGATGAGATTTTCTTGATAATATCTTAAGGAAAACCTCAAATTTCAAATGAAATTTGTCCCTATAATTTATGATTATAGGAATCCCTTTTACTCCTAATCTCTATAAGTCAACATGATATCCGCCTTATATCAGCTTGGATGATAACCTGAACCAAAACTTGTAGAATGTCAACGGTGGCCATTCAATCCTTATTCTTTCTTGGGTTTTGGACCACTTGAGTTTTGGATTTGATTTATTTGTGGGCTCAGGTCCTAAAATGACCAGGCCAAATGGGTGGACGGAGTGGATATAACATAGACATCATGGTGGGCCCATATATCTTAGGGGTCGTTTGGCACAATGGATTCGAGAGGATTTCAAATCCCCCGTATGTTTGGCACCATAGAGTCACATGGGAGTTTGAAATCTAAGATTTGACCTTGGATTACATCTAAAATCCTTTCAAGAGTTGCATGTGTAATATGTGTGTCACTAGGCTATTAATTTATTGAGCACATGGCCCACTGATTATATCCCAAAACAATTAGATTGTCAATTGTATCACTATAGTTACTTTAATACGATGATCTGCAATGTCCAAACATTGTCTATGTAAATCAATGGTTAAAATTTGTTGGTTAGACACTCACACGTGATCTTGTGTGCATGGCCCATTTGTGACTTGGAATTTCATTATTTTCAGGTAAAGTATACAAATCAAAGAGCTTATTATAGCCATTGTGTCAAACATTACATATTTATATTAATTAGAGATATTGAAGTTGATTTAGTAATTAAAATCAAACCCTGTAAATATGTTATGCATAGCTACTTTCGGATTAAAGATACTTTTGAATCTAGGGCGCCAAACACAACATGAGGATTACGAATCCGGTGGGTTTCAAATCCAGGGGTTCTGAATACGGGGGTTCCAAATCCACGCTCCCAAACAGGGCTTGGGTTACAAGTTTTATTCGTTCTCCTTGTGAAACCGAGTTACGCGATTTGCGCGCATCCAAACAGCCCCTGGCATCTGGTTTTAACATTTCCTTTTCTTCGTTTCTGTCATGCATTAATGGAACCGAAGCTGAATCAGAAAAAAGAAATCGGAATGATGAGATCGACGGTTAGACGTGGCACTGCCTCAAATATTACCCCTCCTCCAATTCTCTTCATCAATCCCTTGAAAAACAAGAAATTACTGACGAACCGCTTTCGAGCCCTTTCTCAGGTACCCTTCTCTTAAACCTTCCTCCTTTTTCATCAGAATCTACGAACAAATGCCATTCTTCTTCTATTTGATAAAAACGCCCCTCACTATTACCCATTATTACGTCTTTCGTATTTGAAAAATGAAAACCCAAGTTTGAAGAATTATGACCGAAATACCCTTCTTCCGATTGAGTTCATTATCGCGGGTGTGTTTGTATTCACTGCTGAAATGAATTACAATAATCTGTTAATAGTTAGTAGGCATTGAATTGCAGTAACGTTCCTTTCAAATCCAACTTGAATGGAGCTTTCAAAACCATTTTGAAGCAAGCATGACTATACTCAGTAGCAGAGTAGGCAAGACGAGTTAGTGGACGCCCGTTACGAATTGGCTGTGAGCAAGGATTTGAATAATGGTATTGGTGGGTTTTGAAAATGATATGAAACAGGGCGTATGGGATGATATGAACCTGTATTGGCTGAAGACTTTTTTAGCAGGATAAAATAATGGGAAAATAGGGACTAATATGTAAGATATCATAATCTCTGTGAAAAAATGTGCGTGTGGGCGTTTTAAACATATATGTGGTGGTGAATCAGACTGTATTTTGATAAGAATGTTGTCTGTTAGCTTCACCTGCTGAAATTCAACGAAATAGGTCCTAAGTGAACACAAGTTAAGCATGATTTGGTGGATTAGGTCCCATTGCATATGAATACAATAAAAAGAAGATGAAAGAAATGAAAGCCTGAAGGACTTGAGGCCCATTAGTCTTATTTACAGTGCTTATAAAATTGTTGCTAAGATTTTGAGCCAAAGGCTGAGGGCCTCATTTCAAAGTGCTTTCATGGCTAGGAGACAAATTCTCAACAGTGCTCTTATTGCCCACTAGTACTTAGATTCCTGTCACCGGGTGTTAGGCAAATAGTTCTTTGTACATCGGATCTGGAAAAGGTGTATGATCATGTTGATTGATTTTTCCTTGATTATATGTTGGCTCGAATTGGGCATGGGGCTAAATGGAGACTTTGGATCAAAGCCTGCATTTCTTCGACGAGGTTCTCTGTCTTTGTCAATGGTTCTCCGTTCAGCTTCATTCGAGCCTCAAGGGATCTTCAATTGGGGAATCTCCTTTCTATTCCCAACAGTCTCTAAGCCCTATGTTAGATGCCCGCCACCCCCCCCCCCCCCCCCCCCCCCAAAAAAAAAAAAAAAGGGTTAAGAATGTTCCCCAGTGCATCAACCATTTTCAATTTGCTGATGTTACTCTAATTTTTTGTGAAGCTGACGCGTCCAAAAATTAGATGCCCCCCCCCCCCCCAAAAAAAAAAAAAAGGGGGGGGTTAAGAATGTTCCCCAGTGCATCAACCATTTTCAATTTGCTGATGTTACTCTCATTTTTCGTGAAGCTGACGCGTCCATGGTGGACAACCTCAGTAAGATTATTAGATGTTTTGATGTTGTTTCAGATCTCAAAGTTAATCTGGTTAAAAGTGAGCTTCTTGGGATCCTTTTGCTTGAGGAGGAAGTTGCTAGGCCGGTCGGCATCTTCGGATGCTGAGTCAGGTCTCTTTCCTCTTATCTTTGCCTTTGTGCATTAGTAAGCCCGCAAAGCATCTCGCAAATAAGGTGATTGAGAAGATGTGAGGAAGCTCTCACTATGGAAAAGTAGACTCTCTATTTCATGTCTCTGTTCTAGTGTCTGATGTTTGTCCTTGATAGGATTAATAAGCTCTAAAGGTACTTTTTATGGCAAAGGGGTGCGGTTGGGTAAATTCCACCTACTAAGTTGGAGGGTGGTCTGTAGACCTTTTGCCGAAGGACTTGCTAGAATCATTAACTTGATGATGTGAATTCTGCTCTTGGTAAACAGGTTTGGAGATTTGGAGTCGAGGAGGGTAGCTAGTGGAGATCCATTATTGTCGGAAAATATGTCTCATCTTCCATGGGCTGGTGGATAAAGGAATTGTCTTTATATCAAGCGTCTTTCCTTTGGAAAGTCGTTGCTCGTATTGTGAGTCAACTGTTTTTTGGCTCAGGCTTCGGAGTAGGGGACGAGTCAAGGGTTAGATTCTGGGAAGATGTCTGGTGTGGAGAGTCATTGGCTTTGAGATGATTTTCCCTTTGTGGCTCACTTCTGCTCTGTCGGAATTTGTCTGATTTCGAGTTTGATGACTTGGTGCAAAACTTCCTTCTCTCTTGCAAGGATTTCAACTTTCTTTAGGAGTCAAAGACTCACTGGTGTGGCTTAAGAATAAATCAGGCATTTTTTTTTTTCTAGTGAGGTGTTTCTACTTGCTTATCTTGCAACATGGGAATTTTGGCTCCTGTTGTCGTACCGGCCCTGTTTGGTCCTATGGTGCTCTTTCTAAAGTAGTGTCTTTCACTTTGCTTGCTAGCAAGAATAGAATCCTCACTATTGACAACCTTTGCAAAAGGGCAGATAGTGTTAACGAACATTTGTCTTCTTTGCCTCAAAGATGCGGAGTCAGTGGATCACTCATTCATTCATTATGCCTTTGTTATGGAAGTCTAGTTTGCCATTATGTCCTCCTTCAACATTTCCTAGGTGATGTCGTGTTCTATCAAGGGCCTTTTCCTTTCCCAGCATGCCCGTGGGGCCAGTAGGAAGGGCAGGTTCAGGTGGAGGGTTGCTCTGCTCGCAATTTTGTGGTATGTCTAGGGCAAAAGGAATAACCTTTGTTTTCGTAACAAGAGTGGCTCTATAGTTTGGATTACCAATTAGGCTATTTTATATATCAGGGATTAGGTGCCCTGAGTGGCTATGGGTGTTTTTTGTTTCTCTTTTCTTTCTTCTATTTTGTTTTTTGTTTTTTTTTTTTTTTTTTTTCAACCGCTTGGTCTTTAATAAGATGCATTATTTTTTAAAAAAAGTGATGTTTTACCCCTTCTAATATTTCCCAAAATTGTTAAGACTACTTTGATTCATTGAATCTCACTTAAATCTTATGTTTTGATAATCAAAATAGGCCTAAATCTAGTCTAAAATTAGCTTCTACACTTCCTTCATGGTTGACATGAAGAAAGAAGTGGGAAAAATGAGAAAAAAAAAATTGAGAATAATTTTTTTCAAAGGACTTTATGATCATATCAGCTTGTGTTGGCTTGTATTGGTATTAATATGGGGTGTATCGGCCTGTATCGGCCTGTATCGGCTAATATGGTTCAATTGCTTCTTAACAGAGCGGTTTACCCCCATAACGTGTAACAAGGGTGACCGATACCATTGCATAAAGGTCGATACAGCTGTAACATAATGGATACTCAAAACCATATGGCTGTGAAACTCATTCATAATGGCAATGTGCCCCAAGTGGCTCATACATGTTGGTGATATCCACAACATGACTTGTTTGTTGGATCAACACAACCCATTCTTATTGGTGATCTGCATAACGCTACTGGTCCATATTGGTTGAGTTGTGCAATAGGTGTGGCAATGGACCGGGCTAGGGCTAGGCCAGGTTGGCCCTAGCCTGGCCTTAGTACCGTAAGCCTTGCCTCAGCCCGATAGGGCCGGCCTTGTAAGATTTTTTTTTTTGAATGATCGAAGGTTTGGAATACTCCAATTTAAGACTTTTCTTTTCATTCTATTTTTTTTTTTTTTTTCTTATTTCCCCCTCTGTCTATGACAAGTCTCATGATATAAACAGTTTTGGATAATTGAATCTTGACTGAACCCAATGAGTGCCTTTAAACTACACATGTATGGTGAATTGGAACCACACACAACCTCCATTATTTTGGTATGATTGGACGAGGACAACACGCTGGGTCTGTCCATACATCAGTGGCCCAAGCCTGTCCCGGACATTGGGCCTTGATTTCAAGCCTTGGCTCGGCCCTTGGGCCAAGTCTAGAGACCCAAGCCCTGACCCTACACGGTCAGGCCGCTGGGTGCATTCAGACCCCTATCACACCGGGGCATGTATATTTGAAGTTTTGGATTGACCTAGTGCAAATCATCCAATTTGTATCATTCTCAATGATACGACCCAGAGTCGGTGCGGGTCAAGTCGGGCATTGAAACCAGTTTTTTAATCTATAGTTACAGGAAGCACAATATACCCTTGCAAAAAAACATCTTTTTGGATCTTACCAAGGTAGTAATGGAAGGAGTGGCCCTGTATCTTAGTGGAACATTAAATACAGGACTTTTTCCGAAGTTCCTTATACGAGGTTGTTTCAATTTGAAAGGACAACAATCTCCCCTTTCCACAAAATGATTAGAGGCGCTGCACAGAGAATATGAAAGATGAAGACCTTACGTTTGCAATTTAGAGTGAAATAGTTCTGGCCTTGTAAACAGTGATGGGGTTGTAGGTCCTTCTCATAGGCCCTTCAAAGTACTAGAGTATCCTATAGGCATAATGCTATGATACCCAGATACAGAGACAATTACAGACGTGGATAAGGAAACATTGATGCCACTTGGCAGATCAGGGTGCTTGGATATGGATATGGGAATGGGTGTCCTTTCAATGTTCGGAACTCTATTGTTATTCATAATATTTTAAAGATGAGATCATTAAAAATTTGTCCCAAAAGGATGTGGGTGGAGGTAGTGTAAGAAAAGAGTTGATTACCAATGGTCTAACTGAAGTTATGGCCCTTGATAGAGTGGAATGGCGGAAAAGGATCCATGTATTCAACCCTATTAGTTGGGATAATGCTTAGATGATGATGATCATCATCATCGCAAAAGAATTTGTCGAGAGTTGAAAATAGTCCAAACTGTATAAAAAAGAAAAAAGAAAAAGGGATGATAGTCATCTCTTTATCATTTGATATTGCATCCATATCATCATCATGGGCCTGTCCCGGCTATTTGTAAGCAGCTTAAACAAATTTGTTTGTCATGGTAGCTTGGCAGAAGTTTGACAACTGGTTGCCCACCTAACAAATCTTTTTAATAGAATACATAAGTTTTAGTAGATATTGTACCACAAAGTATTTATTAACTATGGAAATAGTAGAATACAGTTACATCCATATACATGCTGAGTCATGCCATTGCCAGTATCATGTACCAATATCCATATCACATACTCTGGATACTGGGACTCCATGGGTAAATGTGTTGGAATCTGGGAATCTGGCCGTCATAGTTGTTATGTTTATCACCATAGAGATATTTACCGAATTCTCTGTTCTATATTTAAACTAGTCATACTGTCTTCAACACAAACAGAAAGGAATGGCCATTCTTGTCATATATGTTCTCAAAATCTGATTTCAGTTACATGTTTTAAAAGCATCCAAGTGAACTGCATCAATGTATTTGTGAATGGTACTGGTCCATCTAACTTTTGCCTCATTATTAAAGCTGCTCGTAGTGGAAAAGATTAGGTAGGTCATTATCTTTCCAGCACAGCTATTGACAACAGAGTGATTGGTCTCATTAGAAAACTGAACATAAAAGGGAATGAAAATGACAGAAAAGAGAGCTAATGACTGTTCCAGGACTCCCGAGTGAAAGATACCTCGTTTCAACACTGAGGTCTTGGTATCAATCCCTAGTGGGGGTGGCTAACAGTGAAGTGTGAACTGACAGTGGGGTGTACTAACAAGCTAACAAAAAAAAAAAAAAACACAACAGCAAAAAAAACAAGAGATGTTGGAAAGTAGTACATTTTTTATATGCATGACATTATATCATGTGGTAAACTGTTATGGAACAAATTCATAACAGGCCATTTGTGAGGAATATGATGGCCTTTACATTGTAATTAGGGGTGGCAATGGGTCAGGGTGCCTGGCCTGGGTTGGCAGCCCAGCCTGTAGGGCCAGCATTTGGGCCCCTAAACTTGTCCCAAGGGCCAGGCTTGGGCTTCAATTCTAGGACTGGTGTCCAGGTTTGGCTGGGCTGGGGCCAATGATGAATTGCCCACCCCGGCCTGTTGGCCTGGTCCAATACTCAAGTGGGTCTTTATTATACAAAGAGGTGGATGATTTAAAGACACTTTTGTGGGTCCCATTTAACTTTCATGTGTTGTCTAAAGGCACATTTTGGATTCAGGGTTATGTTTCTATCATCAAAACCATTTATATGATAGGACTCATCACGGATGGAGGGGACACTGCGAAAGATAACATAGATTTTGAGTATTTCAAACTTTTGATCCTGTCATTATTTTCCTCACAGGGCCAGCCTTATACCACCTGGGCAGGGCCTAGGCTTTTTTGCCTGATTAGAGCCAGGGCCAACCCTGACCCAGTCCATTGCCACCCATAACTCTAATACGTTTCTCCAACGTTTTATTGGATGTCTTTGCTTATCTTCTCAAAGAGGTGAGGCAATATGTCCAAAGGGATGAAAATATATGCAATATTAAATTGAATACAGGAGAGGCCATAGAAGAAATACAGTTGCTATGAAATATTACAATTTTATTTTATTTTGCATAAAATTTTAAATTAGTGTATTGTTGGTGTGCACAGATTCACATTATACTTGGTTTATTTATTTATTTTTATAACAAACAATTTGTTCTATGATTGTTATAGAGGTGGAATTTTATTCAAATTCAAGGGCTATCAAAGAGTCGGAATCCTGCCAAGCAGTTCTCGGTTCACGTTGTCAAAGAGTATGTTGACTGTTCATATCCCTTCACCATTTTTGCAATTAGGTTAACATGTACCAGTTATTTTCGTCCCCTTTTTTTTTACTCGTGCACACATGCATGCAGATATGTGGCCAACAGACCACTAACAATTTGAATATTTCTCTGCTAGGGGTGAAACTTTGACATCAATTTCAATGCAATACGGGGTGTCCATGCAGGCTATCGTGGCGGTGAATGCAGACATAGTTGATGTTGACCTTGTTTTGGAAGGACAACGCCTCAATATTCCTCCCAGTGCCAAAGAAGCTCAGATGGTCAGGCCCCAATGTTGTTCTAAATTATTCAACTGCCGATATTTATTGCATTCATACATAACTCGTCTCAATTGATGTTTAGCTTGTTCTATTGGACACAAGAGATGCTTCTGAATCACCAAAAATCTCATGATGAGGTCTTCAAGAAAGCAAAATTGGATGTCATCTCTTGGGGAAAGAATTCCCAATACAAAGATAGGGGCGCTAATGTAGGGGCATTTTCACACCGGGCTCGAGTGGGGTTGTCTGTGGGATGCAGGGGCACACTCGGGGTGGGCGGCTCGTGTGAGGCGGGCCCCACCCGTGTGAGGCGGGTGGCTCATGTGAGGCAATACCCATTGGATTTGGGGCCCACAAGGGGGGTTCGGCCGAGGTCCTAATCCATGAGACGTGGGGCCTAGGCTATGAGATAAAGGGATTAATTCGCCATGCTCTAACAGTTAGAGCTTTTAGAGCAAGTGGTTAATTGTCCTGCATCAAATTGGTATCAAAGTGGGAGGTCTCGTGTTCAAGACTCCTCACCGAGGGTGATTAATGCAGGGGCATTTTCATACCAGGCTCGAGTGGGGTTGCCTGTGGGATGCAGGGGCACACTCGGGGTGGGCGGCTTGTGTGAGGTGATACCCATGTGATTTGGGGCCTGGGCTATGAGATAAAAGGATTAATTCGTCATGCTCTAACAGTTCGAGCTTTTAGAGCAAGTGGTTAATTGTCCTGCATCAGGCGCCCACGCCCTGGAAGATGCCAAATCAAGCAAGACCACATTAGGAACACTAGTTGAGGGGTTAAACGAAAATTTCAACCATTGCAGAGATCTATTCTCCTTTAAAAAATAAAAAATAAAAAAATAAATAAATAAATAAAATTTCTACTCCATCGATGATCCTATTACTCTCTCTCTCTCTCTCTCTCTCTCTCTCTCTCTCTCTCTCTCTCTCTCAATTCCTGTTGATCCTATTTGCTACCTATTGATAAAATTGTGATTTCTCAAAAAATAAAAAATAAAAACTTATTCGATTGGAAAACTTGGAATCTTTTTTGTTCAATCTATGGGAGCAACGCTTATTCCTGGACAAGTTGCATTCCTTTCTTCTTCAGATTATCGATCGTTAAGATTTGATTCCTAGTCGCCAACCAGCCGAAACAGATGAATTTAGGGGGGGTAGGGTATCGCCAGATGAAGGGAGTGGCCCGAACGTCTGAAGAGGGGCGAGGGGCAATGACCACATACAGAGATTTGACCGAAAAACGTGATGATTTGTCCTTTAGCCAGATGATTCTGACAGGTTCGGATCGAGACAGGCTCGCCCTTGAGAGACATTCTAATAGTTGAATGTACTCACTAACTTCCCAGTCTTGGAGATTTCTGTTGCACGAGATTTCCCAGACAAGACCCGTGTCGGATATAGAATAGAATGAGGCAACAAGGCTATTTTTCACAATCGTGATGTTGTAGGTTGATGGGAATCTGTCCTTAGTTTGCACAAAAGCTCAATCCTGAGGAAAATAGACCTTTCTGCATAGGTAATGATTTGAACTCCCAGTAGACTTATGTGGGTAGTGCAAAAGAAGAGTATCCTTCTCATTGATATACAGTTTTAGGTATACATGGTTTTAAAAGACTCTTTATAACATTACATTAACCAACAGATCTATTAATAGTTTAGAGAGGATGCTCTGGTAGTGCAGTCATTCAACTTCATTACTAAGTCTGCAATTACAATTTTCGGAGGACTAATGTGCACTTCTTCAAATTGATAAAAGAAGAATGTCTTCATCAAAGGAAAAAGTACAGTTCTTCAATGAATGGCTTGCATTTTTCTACACTCAAAATGACAGCAATCTGTGACTGCTGTCAAGATTTTGGTGCTATGCACTTTGTTACAGTAGAGACTACATTTACTTCAGTTGGTAAATTTGAAAATGTGAAAGAGCTTCATTTACAGCCGAAACAACCGAAGAATGAATAATCTCAAGTAGTTATATATGCAGTGTGATGTCTTTCATGATCATGTTGTTATGAACACCTACAATGTGCAAATCCTGTTTCATAATAGCTTGGACCACTTCTGGCTTCTAATACATCAAACCTTTAATTTTATTCTCAGGATTCTGCCTCGACAAATCAATTAGATCATTGCAATATCCATGAAAGATGCCAAAGTTCCTCGAGTATCTTAGGAGCACATGAAAATCAAAGAATTTTCACCTTGTTATCCTCTCAGCACATACAGCTTGTAAGCACTTATATCAATCTATAGTGTGGGAGTTTTCATACCATTTATTTCTAATTCCGCTCTCTTTCAATTGCTGGTCTTTCATTTGGTTTCAAAGTATACTGAGATTAATAACCCAACAAGCTTATCCATTTCATTATCAGGCCAAACCCACTGGTTATTTTCTAGTTCTGGTTCCTCTTATTGCAATTTGCATCAGATGCATAATTGGTACCTTTCACCATAGACTCCCCAAGCAATTGAAACATCAAGCAGTCAACGAATCCAAGGATCATCATCAAAGATCAAGAAGCGAGCGCTGGAAATCTGTTCTCATAAGGGAATCAGATGTTGCCGATGCTGATTCAAGGCAAGATCTTGTTGTAAGTATCTGATGCTACCTCTTGCAATTTTTTTTTATATGATCCCCAACCCAAGGATATGCATTGTAGCCTCAGGTTTTCAGTTTGTGGTCAATCCTATGGTGCAGTGATCGAAGTCATGGACAGGCTGTGCCCCAAAATTTTCTCAGACAGGAAGATTATAATCGCCCCATTCTTTGGCCTTTGTCAGCCCAAATGTGAATCATTTCTGTCTTCCTTTTATTAACCACCTATTTTTAGGCCACAAAGGAAGAGTTATGAGTGTTCCATCTAGGAGATATTTTGCCCTTGGTCGATGCACTGTTGGGAATCGTTTGGAACACCAAACAGAGGCCCCACATTTACAAAATTAGGAAAAGAAGATGCTATAATGCTGAGGTCGAGGATCATATACTTCCTCTGCTTGGTGCTAGATCTCGTATTTAGCATCTGGCTCCGCTCTTGCAGGCTGCATAAGCAGCTAAAAAAATGTGGTAGAAAGCTTGTTTTGACGCATGCATGTCCAACATATCGGTACTTGAGAAAATGAATTGACTGTGTTAAGAAGGCTTTAAGTTGAGCACACAATGTTTTTTACTGTATGGAATTAAATTACATTCATCATATGGTCCCTTTCAATGGCCACCCTACCTGCATGTCCAAACTCTCACTCCAGAACTTCATTTCAGATTTTGTTCCTAGTGCTGGATCTTCTAATCAGCCAAGCTGTGGGAATTTTTTTGCTGTTGTGGTCGGTTCTTTGGAGGTATCTTAGCAGCAGTGGGTTCTTCCTTTTTATTGGTTGTTTTTGGTTTGTTGAGTGAGATGCCATTTGACAAGTCTTTGGGCCTGTTTTGCTGAGGTTTTTGGTTTTGATGCAATATCATTTTTGTCTTGCTGCATTTTCTGCATTCCCTGACCTAGTTCAAGCTCTTTCTTCTCATTCAGCAATTTTTATGGAAGTAAGTCAGCTTGGGCATCTTTCTTGTTGGTGTATGGTCTGGTTTGGTTATGCTGTCTTTGCCTGGTGGTGATGCAGCATGTTCATCTCCTTCGGAGCTTACATATGCAAGTTTAGGAGTTTTGTTGGCTTTTCCTCTGTACTGGGGCTTATGATGTTAAGGTTTCTAGCTTTTGCTGGTCTTGGGTTGGCCTTCGACCTTTGTATGATTTATCTATGGTTTTGATGTGACCATCTTCCTATGGGCCATCCTGTTGTTTCTTGTTTTCATGTTCCTTAGGGTCTGTTTGAATTCAGGCACATGATAGCTGGTCAGAGGCATGCTGTTGGTGACTAGTCGTTCCTCCCTTGTTCGTCAAACACCCTAGAACATGGACAAGAAAGATTCTGGAACATAGTTCCACCCCTCCACCAAAATACCCAATTCATGGTCTAATGATCATCTATCCATGGCTACTTGTCCAAAATTGCATTGGTACCCATCAGTGTTCGAATTATCTCCGATATTATCGAAATATCTCCTATATTATCTTTATCTCCAGCTCAACGATACCGATTACACTGGTAGTGATACCGATAACGTTGGTACTATCAGAAATTCCAGGTATTAGCAATGTATTGCTAAGTATCGCCAACGTATAAATATCGCTAATGTAATCTCAATATTTTCAACTATGTAAATTTTAGGTGTCACTTGTATTGCCAATGCATCAATATCGCCAATATTTTCGACTATGTAAATTCTAGGCAATGCTTGTATCATAAGTGTATCGACGATATTTCAATAATATCACCAACGTAATTGATATCATCAAATTTTTGTTTATTAGATAATTTTTTATTTCAATTTTTTTTTTTCATGGACACATGGTTGTAGGTAGTGTTCAAATTTTTATTTCAATAATATTAATAATATTTCGATATTATCGATATCGCATCATGCGCGATATTGAGACCACAATCTTTTGTTCCTTTCCAATTGTTGATGATTTCTTGGTGAAATATCACATGTTGTTGATATTTTGCAATATCGATGGATGTTTGGATGAAATGTTGGATGGTTAAATAGGATGGATGGGATGGTTGGTCTGATTTCTTATAACAACACATGCTTTTAAGGCCCCGTTAAATGGAAACTTGTTGTGTATGCATTCGTTTTGCAATTTATTTTTTTAATTTCTAAATATACAAATATGTACATTTTAATATTCCTGAAGTTTCGCTGAAAATTCCACCAATTTTCCCATGTTTCGCTGCATTTCTGGTGATCAGCGACATTATTGGCGATATCGATATTGTTTTTGTATCTCTGGCCAGCGAAACTTGTAGCGATACCGATACTTAGAACACTGGTACCCATGCACACGAGGGTTGATCACGATGGACATGTAGAGTTGTTCCAACTGCTTGTCAAGACGCACCTTTGCCCAAATCTAGACAACTCCTTAATGCAATTATTAAAATTAAAAGTCTTACACCTAAAACTGATTTTATGGGTGTTCTTGAACTTTGTAGAATCCTTCTGAAGATCAATCACAAGTTCCTTTTGAAGACATCTCTCATGCCTATACCAAGCTTGAACCCGCTTACCTTAAATTCTTATCGGAATGTGGAATGAGTAAATGGGGTTACTGGCGTGGAGGTTCCCTTGAATAAAGCATGGTGCAGGCAATGTTGGACAGAACCTTCAAACTATTAACCTAGTGGAGTTTCATTCTCCGCGCCCGCTACAGTCATTTCGGTGAAAACAAAAGCTGACCTGCTTAATGGGATGATGGTAACCCCACAGCTTGAGCTCTCTATAGTGCCACGGTATTGAGAAGAAAATATTTTGTAACCCACCAAGAAATCAGGTATTTTCAAATTTGTTTGCATTGTATGTAGTTCTGGTTCAATTACTGGTCTTTGGATGAACATCATTCCATTTCTCAAAATATTAGTGAGGAAGGGACCCGCATTGTGCATAGGGATGACTTCATTTTGTTTTAAAATGTGAATATTACTACGCCTATAGTGGGATGATACAATCAGACATCAATTAGACGGCCATGATTGAGCCTTCCAGTGTAACACTACAACAATCACGACTATTCAATTGGTGTGGCTGATCAAAATTTTAAAAATAAAAATAAAAAAATCCAGAGTGTCCCACCGAAGAGATGCCATGCTTCACTAGACTTTAACTGTTGAATTGATGGCCATGGTGTAATTTTGAGCTGCCTTCCACATTTCAGACGTCCAATTGGATTGTTATGACCATCATCAAAGGATAAAAAAAAAAAAGGACTGTTATGATTGTCCATTGAATGCTGTCTTTAAACCATGGCATCTCAATAGTATGGCCACTGAATGAAAGAACGTCCCAAATCATGTCATCATTATACTCAGGAGCATCTCTTGGATGGGAAAGTCTAAAACGTTGATTGGGAACTTGGGATTATCCAGCATCAACATCGAGGATGGTGGAGAGCAGTGTTGACAAGAGAACAGAATTCTCAAGGTCAGGTTCTTTCAGAGGGATATAGAATTTGTTAAGCTTCTTCTTCAGCACCATAAATGATGGAAAGATCACTTCACTGTGGGTGTTTCACATGTAGGAAACATTCACCATGGGTGTTTCACTAAAGTTCCTTTTTTCTTTTCTTTTTTTTTGCTTTTTTCTTTTCTTCTTTTTATTTCATTACATAAGGGTTGGGTTTGGATGCACTATTGAATTGAATTGCAATATGTAATCTATGAAAATGGATGCAACCAAACTATGGTTTCCTTAGCGTTTGTATTGAGGGGTTGAGCTTGAAAATTGCAACTCGGAGAATTTGTTATTGCCACACATTGTAAAAAAGAAAGAAGAAAAAATAAGCTGAGAGAGAGAGAGAGAGAGAGAGAGAGAGAGCTAGCTCTGCAACCTGGGGTTTGGCTGCTACTTAGCTTGAAGGATACTTTCTCAATGTGAATATCAAGTTGCATCATCTTTGTAATTTCCTCTTTAATGAAACTAATTGTCAATTTTGATTGATTTGTAATGCAGGATATTTTCACACTGGGCTCGAGCGGGGTTGCCTGTGGAATGTAGGGGCATACTCGAGGTGGGCGGGGCCCACGGTGGAGGTCTCGTGTTCGAGACTCTTCACCGGGGGTGATTAATGCACATTTCACACTGGGCTCGAGTGGGGTAGTCTATGGGATGCGGGGACACACTCGAGGTGGGCGGCCCGTGTGAGGCAGGACCCATGTGATTTGAGGCCCACGATAGGGGTTCGGCCGAGGTCCTAACTCATGAGATGTAGGGCCTGGGCTATGAAATAAAGGGATTAATTCGCCATGCTCTAATAGTTTGAGCTTTTAAAGCAAGTGGTTAATTGTCCTACGTCAATTTGTACATCTAAACACAGCCAAAAGCAATAACAATCTTTATTTCTTAAGTTTTACTATGATTGCCAAAATCACCTTGTCATAGACAACAACACTCAAATGAATTAACAATCTGATCATGGGACTGTTACTTCATGACAATGGATTCTAGAATTTAGACATATGTCGCATGTACCTTTTATGGTGCCAGCTTATCAAGCGTCACAAGCTACCAGAGTATTAAATTACACCGGACATATGGCCGATTGAATTGGAGAAGGCATCCCTCTAAATATTAACACCCACAAGGTTTTTGAACACGCCGCAGGCGATGTGTTAGAGATCTGGGCCATTCATCAGGCAGGGTACACCTTTGGACATGCCATGGACTATAAAATACTGCTGGTCCATTGATCAGGCAGATGAAACCTGTACCAAAAAAATAAGCCATTGGAAAGAAGTCCAACAATCCAAATTCGTGTACATGTGTGGCTCACTTGATTAGTCTGATGCCCTGCTTTTTGGTACATGCATGTTCAAAGCACATCCTAACTGATGAATGGTCTGGATCTCCAACACGTGTGATGTATACACATGCATGTAGACCTGACACTGTTCCGCCTCCCTCAAAATCACATCCACCCCTTGATGCCAAAAATAATAATAATAATGGAAACACCTTGAAGTCAGGAAGATAAACAAACACCTTCATGGCATCTAAAATCAACTTTGAGAATTAAAAACGCCCACAATTGCTTAAAGTAGTCATGCCAAAAAAGCTGTCTCTCTAATTTTCTGTACTCATAAAAAAAATACAAGGACGACAACCAATTTATAGAAACGGTCCGATAGATTTTTGAGAATTATTCAACGGACACGCCGCACCTTCTCTTCTTGGCCTAACCCAAGCGATTTCTGGGCATTCGATATACCCTCTGGATCTGCAAGCAGACAAATGAAAAATAAGAATGGGAAATCAGAGGTGAGAATAAAGATAGCAAGATTTTCAAGGAACTGTCTATTAACATGATTGTTCAATAACTCATTGGTACGCTAGGAACTTGGCAGAGTTAATTCACAAAATGATTGATTTGAATAATTTCACAGTGAGGGAGTTCTCCATTGTGGCACAGCTGATTCAAACTTTTCTCCATTGTGGAAACAAGAGCCACAAGAGAACGAGGCCTCTCTCTCTCTCTCTCTCTCTCTCTCTCTCTCTCTCTCTCAGCTTCAGATGTGCAAGTTGTTAATTAACCGACATAACGCTTCAGCCATCGAAATACAGAGAGGAAGATTCCACATATTCACCAAGTGCGGGTAATGGCGTTACTTTCCTACTGCCACTTGAGGAGATATCCTCTTTTTTCTTTTTTCTTTTTCTTTTTGTGAAAGATAACGAAAATTTTATTCAAACTGCCAAACGGTGAGGAACCGCAATTACAAACCTACCATCACAGGCCACTCACTGTGGGCGTTGTGGGGGGAAAGGAACAATTGTTCATTCGGGAATAAGAGTGGGTTGGACTAACAGCGAGGGCATGCCCTCAGCACGAGTGCTAAGAAAATTGCAATATGATCATTTAGAAGCTACCAGACCAACTATTGAATGAATTGCAACTCAATTGTGCACCCTAAAGCAACCTACAGGAGCTGTAAGACTATCCTATACTGGTGCCATCCTCATTTGACAAAGCAGACAAAAAATCTTCCTCTTAATGGCTTAAATAAGCAATTTTCTAAAATTTAAAGGTAGTTCATGTCAATTACCGTATGGAAGAAAGCAATTATGATGGCATTTTCTATTTAAATTTGACTGATTTTATTAGCAAAGAAAACAACAATGGCAAACAGCCCGTTGCAAGTAACCCTTTAGTCACTCATTGAAAAGAAATGCCAATTTATGATCATAAGGGAGATCCTCCTTTTAATAGATTTGATGGACAAAACATGGTCCTCGAAGATTCTGTTATTCCTCTTTTTCCACGGACCCCATAAGATTCCGAAGAAGCATAAGATCTTTCGACCTGTGAACAGAACATGCCATTCCAACAACGTATCACCAATAGATTTATTGGAAGTAAACAGGAACCCCAGCTGAGAAAGAAGGGTAACCAAACCTTTCTTCGGTGGTTGACCAATACTTCCTCATTTCTGCACATGATGCAGATGGATAAATTTCATTTCTGCAAGTCATTTACCACTAGAATCTTGTTGGAAGTAGCTACCCCAGCAAAAGCTTCAACTCTTTGGGGAACAGGAGCCTTCCACACTTTTGTGGACGGAGAGGCACTCTCACACACCCTAGCATTAAATTGGAATGCTATATTGGTCGGATTAATGATACAAGTTATGGCATAAGTTTTTTTTTTTTTTTTTTGGAAAGCAAGCATTTTTTTTTTCCCCAAAGCAAGCTTCTTCTTCTTTTAAATTTTTTTTTTTTTTTTTTTTTTTGGGGGGGGGGGGGGGGGGACTACCACAAGTGCAATGTAATTGACTATTAAATAGGTTGATTACAATCAAGCTCTATCTAATAATCTATTACAAAGGTTGATTACAATCAACGTGTTTGCTAGCTAGAAACCAAATACCTTCACTAAATTCCTTCCCTTTTTTGCTTGAAATTTCCCCATTGCTTCCATCTCTACGTTTAACCATTTTACTAATAGACTTCCATACCATGGATCCCCTTGATTGCAAAGATTGTGTCCACAAATGTCCCATATTTTCCAAAGACCAACCTTCTCCATGCAACTTCTGATTGTCCCTCAAATCTCCACAACCATTTGCTCAACAATACCTAGTTTCTCTCCCTAATATTATCAAAGATGCCCTCCTTAAATAAGTGTTCAAACCTCCTTCCAATTGATAAGGTAAAATTTATGATCCTCCTCTCTCCCCTCCAACAAGAAGTTCCTTTGAAGAAGCTCAATGTTAGAAGCCACCACCGCAAGAATCTTGAAGAAAGGAAAGTAAATGGGATGTTAGACAGAACATCCTTGATGTGGGTGATGCCACCTCCACCTAGCCATATATATAATTCTTTCAATGATGGGGTCCCAAAAGCAAGCATCATTCAACTTGCCTCCAAGAGGAAGACCCAAGTGCAGTGAAGCTCATATACTTACACTCCACATTCATCGCCGAAGATTTCACCAAATCCTAATCCATAGCCACACCCATTATCATTCTCAAAGAAACCCTCAGGCTCGAGACCACCCAAAAACATCTAAGAATTCGTATTATTGGTTCTATAACCCTTAATCATACCAATGGAAGAAGCCCTTTGCATAAGCATGTTCAGACCTTCTGCAACAACTGGGAAAAAAAAAAAAAAGAGGCGAGAACAGTTCTCCTTGCCAAAGCCCCTTCAAGCCACATAAACAAACCTGGCAGCGAAACATTTACCAAAACAAGAAGAAACCATAAAAATGCATTCTCTGACCCACCCAGCCCATTTAATATGCCTTCTCCATATCAATCTTACACCTAAAAGTCCAATGTTTTAAATAGCTAGGTTATGTAGCATGTAGCTTACACCATGTAGTGTAGCTTAGCCTTATTGCTACGTAACTTATGAAAATAACTTAAATTATGTATAGCCTAGGCTACATGATAATTTGTATATGCTACATGCTACGTAGCTCATATTATAAGTTATTTTTCACTACAACATTAAAATCAATCAATGTTTTTGTAGACGTGTGCATGTGGGCCTATGATTGGGACCACAGGTACATATACCGGGTCTTATGTGTTATGGGCCTCAGTCTTAGCATTTTTCCCTTTTTCTCTTTGTTTTATGCTTTTCTTATTTGCCCTCTAGTCTTTCTTTAGTTTTCCCTTCATAATAGGGGCATATATGTAATTGTACCTTTTCTCCTATTGTTATAAATAAGCTAAGGATGGACGTCTCACCCAAACGTGCTCTCTCGCTCATATTCTCTCTTTCTTTCTCAAATTTTCTCCTCTAACAGTTTTCTATGATTTGTTACATTTTCCTATATTCAATCAAAATTAATAAATCTTTCCAATGCTTTTAGTAAAATAATGTGAGTAATAGTATTAAATCAGTTTCATTGCTCTTTATTTACTTCTATACAGTTATTGAACTTTCTTATTACTCTAGTTTGCATTTGGAATTTTGTTAAATTCCATTATTAATCAGTTTAATTTGGTGCAAAATATCATGAAATTGGGGTGAAAACTATGCGCCATGCTATTCACGATTTTAAACACTGCCTAAAACCTGCTTCACCACTTGAGATTCTAGAATCAACAAGCTCATTCATGACTAAAACGCCATCCAGGATCTGCCTCTCCCTGCCGACGCTTGTTTTTTTTTTTTTTTTTTTCCCATTCTTTGAGGGCATCAGAAAAGATTCAGACCCAAAAAACTAAAACTGTTAATTCTATCCTATAACGGGCATGTCAGTGGAAAGGATTCATAAGAAGCCTCATAATTACTAATGAGATTGACAAAAGACATCAGAACAAAAAGCCTTCGCATGATCAGAATTATTAGATCATCCACTCAATTATTTGATCAGACTCATTGGAAGAATTTCACACAGTATCTGTGATTGTGTATTGGCGCGTTAAATTCATGTGTATCAAATAAAAATATCTAAATTTAACTACTCTAATCACAAGTCACGAATTGAGATGAGATTCTACTCTTCCAAGTCACACTGCAAATAATACTAAAGAATGTATCTATTTCTCGTACTGAAAACTTAAGCATGCTTGAATGTCGATCTCATTCAGGGAAAAAAAAAAAAAAGACGGAAAACAAAACCATTGGAATATGTGCGCAGAGGTATATCAATTACAGGGATGGCAGACAGGATTCTGCAAAACAGTTGATATACAATAAGATGGCGAACTGAAAGCGAGTAGTAAATAGTCAATCTCTCAGACAGCCAAATTCATCGAGTTTATGCATCCTAGGAAGATTTAATGAATATCAAGGAGCACTCAACGGTTACAGTAAATATATCATTGTCTAACCATCACAGCCGATTTAATTGATTGAAATGAAACAAAATTAACAAAGCCATGTGAACTGAAAATGGTACTTAACAACTTCCAAACCATCCTATCATTTCCCAAATAGTCCACATATCGTGTGAATAACCGAATTTGAAATAGCGTACTTAAATTTTCCTCAGCATCATCAGAGGCTTGTGCCGACTATGGGGTCAGCAGAGTTAATGCAAGGAGGAAAATAAAAATAAAAATGAACTTACCAAAGAACTGTGTGAAAATGCGAGTGAAAAAGCTCAAATTGCGTGAAACATTGTACGCCATCGCAGGAGGAAGCGGCTTCACGATGGTGTCAATGCTAAACACTCGTCTGAGAAACTGCATGTAGAAGAAAGAACCCCATCTCAGGGTTTAACTAAAAAATTACCAATGTGATATGATTGGCAGAGATAATCTCAAATGCAAGTCAGAAAGCACATATGAAGTATAAACAGTGGGTATAAAACATGAAAGGGGACTCTAAACTGTTGACTGTGCCTAGGCTATTATCGTGTACACTCACAAAATTCTGACATGGACAGCTAGTATTGCCCTATTTGGGTGTAATTTACAGCGGCCAACTACACCATATGAATGGTCTGGATCATCAAATCATCATATCATAAGCTCGATTTTAAGAGAGCACATGATAAGTTGCATCAGCATAATGATAGATAACCTCGTACATGACAAGTTAATCAAGAACCTCAAGAATCACTACCACAAAATCATATATGGCTACATGGGTCCTGCAGAAATGATTAATATAAACAAATATTTGGAAATTCCTCCATGCTTCAGCAAGTATCACCATTGAAAGATATTAGGATGTAGCTATCGGTAACCAAAGACGGGAATAGGATAAATTTTATCTCCAAACCACAATACACAAATTTCTTAATCTACAGTCACAAATCGAATAAAACTAGAAGCGGGTATGGAATGAAAAATAACTGAAAGTTCCTCTCCAACTACAATCCAAAAATTCATCGACATGGTTTTAAGACTCGGATGAGCTCTGCGCAAACCGAGTTGACTCACTTGGCCACTTCCAAAAGAAATGGCTTACAACCCATCGATGAAAGATTTTTAAAAGAAGACCAGCCTCACCCTGATAGACTTGGGGCTCTGTATCAATTGACTCCTTATCTGTAGCTAATCACTAACAGTCCAGCCCCTACCAAGGGAGAATGAATGAAGGAAACCAGAGAAAGAGCTCATCCACATCTCACCTGTTTCTCTTGTGAGTCTTCTAACCATGATCAATATACAGTCGTAATTCATGGTAAATGGAAGTTGGGTGCTAGAGAATTTCATCTTAAAACCAAGACTACAGGAATTTTCAATGAACATTCAGAATACATAAAACATACCAAGTCGGTATTGGGGAAAAAAGAAGAAGAAGAAAAGCTAACCTTCTAACCAAAATACTTAAAATACATTGATATAAAACAAAATTCAGTATAAATGGAAAATGGGTAATCAGAGAAAATTCTCTCATCTTAAAACCACAAAATACAGAAAATTGTCGACATATTGTTAGAATTCATATAAAACGAGAAGTAGGTATCGAAGAAAATGCCATAAAAATCCTACTCTAACCAAAATACCGTAGTTCATCAATAGCCAGTAACTTCACAGTGATTCAGAGTTTCTCATCTTCAAACCACAATACAGTAATTTTCCTCAGAAAACGCAGGCGGGTGTCAAAGAAAACTGCCCAAAAATACTATCCTAACCATTAAAAACTGAAAGTCGATGATATACAGATTTTTTGTAAAAAAAATCCACAGTAAATGAGAAATAGGTATTTAGAGAAATTCATCATATTCAAACGATAACATAGAAATTTGATGACACACAGACAGAACTCGCAGGAAACAAGAAATTGGTATTGAAGAGAAACACCTGAACATTCCTCTGGAAGCTGTATCGGAGCTCAGGATCAATCTCGATTGATTCGTCCTCATCAGCGGCTTTCGATGATACAGATTTCTTGCGAGGGACATGCATGGTCGGTGTCGTTCCGGGCTGATTGGTGGCTCTGAGCTTCGCATCCTCGAATTTTTCGGATTTCTCTTCATCTCTCCATGGCGCGGAGGACAGCAGCTTCTTCTTCATTTTCTCAACGCAGAGAGAGAGAGAGAGAGAGAGAGAGAGAGAGGATAAAGCAGAGGCTGGAGATAGCTGCTTAAAAAACTGGAGGGCCTTTGATTAGGGTGGTAAATGGGCCTGAATGGCCCATTATCTAATTGGGCGGAACTTGGGCTAACATACGCATAAAGCCTACTAAGAGTCCCATATATGGCCCATGATAAGTGGCTAAGCCCAACCCAACCTATGGGAAGCGGATTGGCTGGTGTGTTGACGTCACCAAGTTCTGTGGGTCCCATCATGAGTCTTATACCTAAAATTAAGACAGATCCAAAGATCAAATGGACCACACCGAAGAATGCAGTGGATGATTGAACGTCTACCATTGAAATCCTTTTGGGGTTACAGAAGTTTTGGATCAATATGATATTTTTTTTTTCCTCTTCATCCAGGTCTCTGTGACCCAGTGAACAGATTGGATGGAAAATAAACGTTATGGAGGGGCCTACAAATGTTTTAACGGTAAGAATCACTGTCCCACTGCTATTTGCGGTGTGGTGCACTTGAGATTTATATGTGACTCATTTTTCGTATTATATCGAAAATGATCTTGCCAAATGGATGAACGGTATGGATTATAATAAATAGAGCACTGTAGGGCTCATGTAACTTTGATCTCATTTGAACCGTTCATATAACTCTGAGCCGAGGAGCGTCAGCGCTCGTCTTCGCACGGCACGTACCCACCTCAGCCAGGTCGGTGGTGTGTGGTACACCAACCAATCCGCTTCCCAAACTATGGGTCCTAAAGTAATATAATTTAGGCAAAAATTCTATTAGCAGGCCTCCCTGATGTTGCAATTTATGTCATTTTTGGACCATGTTGCATCTATCAGGGTGCCTGTTAAATCAACGGTTTGGATATTGTGGACTGAAGACATGGCCATGGTTGCATGAACCCAAGTTCCAAGGTGGGAAAGATGCTAGATGAATCGACTGTCGAAGTTTCGTTTCTTACCATGATTCACTAGTCCACGTGGCATAGTCTCTTAAACATATTTGAACGGAACCGATCTAAAAGTTGCGTTAAGGGCATGATACTTACAATCTGATCTTGCCCTTTAAACTTGGACCACTCATTATTTTACTCTATCCACTCATTTAATGTTGACCGTTAAATGTTTTTCTTTCCCACCGTTGATTTGAAGGCTGCTTAGATGGCTAGGATCATCTGATACATGAATCAATTTTCATCTGCAGTGTGTTATACCAGATGGACAACCTATTGAAAGATTAACACTTACAAATGTAATGTAGCTGTGGCCATATTCCAGCTTTTCTTGCTCTGCATTGTCATATTCTTCTTACAATTCCTGCCCTCTGTCAAACAAGGGCCCGGTTTCGGTGGTGACGCTGCCAATACCGACCTTAGGTGTTGGTCGGTGATGGAAAAGCTACGAGGACATTACAGTGATGTATGTATTTTATCCACACCGTCCATCCATTTTTTCAGTTCATTTCAGTAAATGAGCCAAAAAATGAGGCAGATACAAATCCAGGTGGACCACACCACAGGAAACAGTGGTGATTTAACGGTCACCACTAAATTTTTCCTAGGGCCAACTGTAATGTGAATTTGCCATCCAAGCTATTGATTAGGTTACAGGAACCTGGATGAAGGGATAACACAAATATTAGATTGATCCAAAACTTTTGTGGCCCCATAAAGTTTTTAATGGTGAGCATTCAATCACCCTTTTTTTTTTTTTTTCCCTACGGTGTGGTGTACTTGAGATTTGGATCTGACTCATTTTTGGGCTTATGACGTAAAATGAGATGTAAAAATGGATGGATGGCTGGGATAAAATATATTCAACATGGTGGGGCCCACAGAGCACCGACCAGTACCCAAGTCGGTAATGTCAGGGTCACTTCCGAATCCGAATCCATTAAACAAACGGTAGAAGTGATCGTAATCATCCATTTGCTGGGCCGCACAACAGATGGCACATGGCTTACAATTGCAATGACATCGGTTGTTATTGTTTTTAACCGTCCATACTTTTTCCTTACAGAGCGAGGGTTAAAGAGAAGAATTTACTGGAAGGTGCTTCGTGGGGCCCACAATGATGTATGCGTTTTATCCATGCCGTCCATCCATTTTGGATAATTATTTAATGGCATGAGCCCGAAACTTAGGCAGATCCAAATCTCAGGCGGACCACACCACTGGAAAACAGCGATGTATTAAAAACTTACTGCGCCTAACGTAATGTTTAATTGCCATCCAACCTGTTGATTAGGTCACAAAGACCTGGATGAAGGGAAAACAAAATAATATCAACTAAATCCAAATTTTTTGTGGCCATAAGAAGTTTTTAATGATGAGTGTTGAATCATTAGTGTTTCCTTTGGTATTGTCCGCATGAGATTTCGACGTACCTCAATTTTGGGATCATCCCCTTAAAATGAGCTGAAAAATAGATGGACAACTTGGATAAAACATATACATCATGGTGGAGCCACAACGTGCCATCCAATGTCACTAGGCAATCTGCATCCAAATCTTTATACCTCTCAGCTTTCAAGGGGCCATTGGCGGAAGGATTGGGATCGTGGCCCGCTGGACAATAATTCATCGATATCTAGGCAGGGGCTTGTGGGGTCCACCGTATGTATGTGCTTTTAACCATGCCATTCATCTTTTTCTTTTCTTTTTGCTTTTTTTCAGATCATTACTACGTATGGTCGAAAACTGAGGTAGATCAAAAGCTTAAGCAGACCACACTGTAGGAAGCAGCCCATCATTGAAACATTCCTAAGAGTTATTATGATGTTTTCGGGAAGCAGCCTATCATTGAAACCTTCCTAAGAACTACTATGATATTTGTTTGCCATCCAACCAACATGAATATCAGCTTGATCCAAAACTCATGCAGTTCCTAATAAATTTTTAATGGTGAGTTGCTCAATCCCCACAATGTAGTCCACTTGAGCTTGGGATTTATCTTATCATTTGGATCATATATAAAATGATTTAGAAAATTAGATGAACGGCATGGATAAGACACATGCATCATAGTTGCTCTCACAAACTAAAGATCACTAATCACTAAGGGCCTGTTCGTTAATACCGAATTTTTGCACTTAATGCGGATTTTGAAAAATGTTTCATGTTTAGTGGTATTTGTTAAGGCGGAAGAAAGAAAGCACTCCGTCATTTTAAATGTTTGTTCATCCATTTTAGTTGTTCTCTCCATAGAAGACTTATAAAACCAAATATTCTTACTAACAATGAACTTAAGTTTCAAAACCAGGATACCATAATCTATAAAACCAAATATTCTTACTAATAATGAACTTAAGTTTCAAAACCAGGATACCATAATCTATAACCTTTAATACTTACTACATAATCGGCTTCTTTATTATTAACTTTCATTTATCAATATTCACATGAACATATGCATAATAACTAAATATATGTAAATCAGAGTAACTAAAAAGGTAACCGGACTATATCTCTTCTATAGTTTTCAACTCTATTATTTCACTCGGTAACCTATTAACAATAAAACTTATTGTATTCATTGTTTCTGCCCAAAAGTTTTTCAATAGACTAGTATTGCTCAACCTACTATCTCTTTTGATGAGTGCAATGAGGTGACGAACAATGCCATCATCTTTACAAAATTTTCTAAAATCATTCAACTTAAAAATTTTATAATTATCCATCCTTAAGCACTCTACTTTTCTATTTGTCTGTTTCTCAATTAACACTTTTCACTTCTTAAAAATGAGAATACCTTATACTTTGTGTTTCAAAGTATAGACCCAATGAATCATTAATAAAGAAAACAAAATAATTTGATCATTCTTTTAAAGGAATTTTAGGATTCAAAACATAAGTGTATATAATCTAAAATATTCTTGAGATGTGGGTCAAGTCCTCTTGAGTTCTAGTCACTTGTCAATCAAGATGCAGCCTACATTACAATCACCTTACAACCTAAGCACCAGGGTCCATTTTTAGAATGTGTTTGAAGAGGTGAATCTTAGATAAATAAAATATTTTCTCTTAAATTGATCTTTTCAATTACCGAATTTGAAAAGAGAACAATGCGTCCTGCATAATAACCACTAACATTGCATTTTCTTTGGCATGAGTGACCACCTGATAAAATATACGGGACAAAAAAAAAAAAAAAAAAAAAAAAAAACCAACCTTATGTGCATCCATATCCACACTTTAGATTTCTATGTTGAAACAGGCCCATGAGTCAGGCTAGATTTGTGCCTGTTAGTGTTGAGGACCAGAGCCCTGATGGGTCTAGCCCACATAAACTCCCTTGGATTTGCCTATGTATGATGTATCATGCACAAAGAAAACCAACCCAAAACCATTCATTTTTATTCAAGTATATAGCAACGAGTTTTAGAAGAGTAAATCGTTTATAAAAAAATCTAGAAACACCATCAAATTCCCATCAACAGACTCATACACTTCTCTCCCGCCCACTTAAACGGACCGTCCATTCCACCCCTCGGAAAAAAAAAAAATGTGATAAATGGAAAAAGTAGTTTGTTCTGCTGGAGTTGTGATTCATCCAAATACAGCATGTAGCCCCGTGAGACCAACATGCAAAGACAGGGAAATGATGATCAGAACCGTCCATCTTCAAAGGATGATTTTCACCACTGATATTCATAGCTGAATATGGACAAACAAGAGGAAAATTTCCAACGGTTCAAATTCAACTATACCAATCAATGGTCAGGATCATTCTTTCAGCCTGGTAATCTCATCATACCCCATCCATATTATCACCCAAAAGATGGACGGTTCTAAGTCACCACTCCTCCAAAACTCACTCAAAAAAAAAAAAAAAGTAAAAACCCCAAAATGCCCCTAGATGGTCCAAAACTCCCTCTACCTCTTGGGGCAAAATGGCTTGTCCGAACTATCCCTGTGGCTAGGAATAGTAAAGTGCCTCAATCTCCCTTCCTGTTCACTCATGTAACCTTTGCACAAGAAGGCCTTTGAAAACTTATCCTCCACCGTTCGATCGACATCATGTACAAAAACGTCCGTCTCTCCATCCTTCCTATACCTGGCCATCATCCCAGCCGTGTATATGGCTCCCATCCTCCCCGGTGCATCTGAGAAGTACCCCGTCGGTGCATCCACCATGATCAGGTCCCACTCTACCTCGTACACGTCACTCGGGACCCCTTTCAAGGCCAGTCCACACTTAGAAAATCTAGCATCACCCACGACCGTGCAATCGTCCTGCTGGCCCACCTTCATCAGATCGTCCGCGTGGCGCACCTTAGTATCGTACACCACATGGTATGTCTCCAGGCCGGGGAACTTGGTCGTGACCTGCTCGATCCATGCCTTATCTTCTTCAAGGAAGACCGTACGGCCACCGTAGTTGAGCGCGGCCCACATGGGGCTGTCGTGGCCCAGCCCAAATACCAGGAAGTTGCATGGGGATTTGCGCTCCAGGACTCGGGAGGAGACAGAGATCTCGCTCGCCGTCTGCTGTGGGGTGATGTTGGAGGTTGCGTAGTGGACGAGCGCTTGAGATACAGAGGCTGGGAGCTTACTGCATTGGGAGCATGTTGTAGTTAGGCCTGATTGGATTTCTTCTGATGGTGGGTCATGATTGGTGGGAGATGGGCTTTCTGGAGCAGATGAGAGGTTTGATCTCAAGACAAAGAGGAGGAGAAATGCAAGGAAAATCCCCAATAACAGTAGCTTCATGTTGAGGGGGTTTTGGGTCTTGGATCTCATGTGTATGTGTGGGAAACCCATGAAGGAAGATGTGTTCTTTGATTTGGAGATTTGGGTGTTTTGGATTATGGGATTTGGGATGTGGGTTTTGGTTTTTTGGGTGTTTTGGATGGGTTTTTGGGGGGTTATATTTATATTTCAATGCGTTCTTTGGTTTGGAGATCTGGGTGTTTTGAATTATGGGATGTGGGATGTGGGTTTGGCTTTTGGAGTGTTTGGATGGCTTTTTCGGGATTAATTTCAACCATGAATCAAAGGAGATGATGGTTGTAAGAGAATTGATTTTTTCTTTTTTCTTTCTTCCTTCTCTTTGGAGGCGTTTGGATTCTTGGTAGGGAATGGCGTTATATCAGATGGGTGACTTGAGGAAGAAGGAGAGAATTCAAGGAGGTCTGTTTGGTTTGTTTCCTGCAACCTTTGAAATACAGCAAAGTGCAGTCGAATGTGGATGATGACAGCAGAACTACTGGGATTTTTCGGGTAACCGAGGGAGAAAATAACTTCGATACGCTGGCAGAGTTTGAATGTTCATACACCTGCACTCGGAAATTGTATACGTGGCATATATGGAGCTAAAATTAGACCGTTGGCCCACTTTAGATGCATCAAAAACCGAAGATCATACCAACTGACCAATCGCAGATATATAGTGAACGGTTAAGATGAGAACTAAACAATGGTCTGAATTCAGTGACAAATGTCAATTGATCAGAGATTAGTTTGATTCAACCATTTTGATTTTTGGGTTATGTCCATTAATCAGAGGTTAGTTTCGTTGAATCATTTGGATCTAGGGTTATGATCTATGCACAGTGGGACCGAGCAGGAGGAGTCAACTTGACCGTTGCTGAGTGCATGTGTATGGGCGATTATACTCTGCTGTAGAATTAAATACTTCTCAATTTGATTATCCGAAGGAAAATGGTTGGTAGAAGGGTGCTGTGATGCGTTGTCCTTTCGTTGGGGGTCATTATGGATGATCGGAGGTCCACTGTTTTTGTTTGTTTCTCACGCTACTTTTTGTTTTTTGGTTTTTGAATTATTACGCCCCGAAACCGAAACGTACGTCCACCGGCGCGGCTTTTTATATAATTCCATTTTTTCCGGCAAAAAATGAAAAAGATTAAATAAGGATTTTAAAATAAATTTTTAGAATCTGGTGTTGTTATTTGCTTTAGGGATGTTTGTTTTGTTTTATTTTGTTTTTGTTTTTTTTCAATTACATTTAAATAGATAAATAGATAATAATAACTTTTGAAAGGTGTTTGTTTGGGAGTAAAATAACTTAATAATTACACCACAAAAATACGCATGAAATTCTAGCAGTAGGTCTTTAAGTGATATTTACCCATTTTACTATCTCAATTTAGGCATGAGCAAAAAATGAGGAAAGTTGAAAGCTCAAGTGAATCACACCAAAGGAAATAAAGGGTTAATGACATTCATGTTGGGGTTTTGGCCTGCGACATCACACAGATATGGATCTAGGATAGTAATCCAAGAGCACTAAGCAATCATAAGAAACATAGAGATTTAATGTGGAAAACTCTTGCAGGAAAAAACCACAACACAAAGCGACAAAAAATTCTACTATGAAAGCACAAATTACAAAGATAGAGGACTTTCCCAACTTGAGCAATCATCAAACCTTACATTTTCTCCATCTCTTGATACCTTGGAACCTCTTTAGAAACCCTAAAACCCTTTTAGAAATACTTAGACCTCTTAGAATACCTCCTAGTCTTGTATCCACCCCTATTTATAAACTTAAAAACAAGAGGAAACGAAACAGGAAACAAAATTCGCAGAATCTGCATTTCCACAAACGAATCTACATAAACATTCGATGACATCAAACCTAGTTCAATGTCATCGAAAAATGACAAAAACAGTCCAGCGAGCAGGAGTGAAAATCCTGAAAAAACTCGATGTCATCGAACTGGCTTCGATGTCATCAAACCCTCATGTCAGATTAAAGACATCTTTGACAACAACAATCTCCATCATGTCTTCAATCTTCAAGCATGTAGCTTCTTGACCTCCTCCTTTATCTCTACACCTCATCATAGCTTTCAATTAATGCTTCTCGTACACACTCTATCCTTCTTTTACGTCATCGCCAAGCCAAGAAAAGTCGCACAGAACTTGAACTTCTCTTTATGAACGACCTTGGTGAGTATGTTTGTTGGATCTGAACCCACATGCCCTACCACCTTTGCTCCTATCTTCTTAAAAGTTAAGACATAGTCTTTCGTACCATCTCATCGCCACCCAATGTTGCTAGCCGGGGTATTTGCTCACAACACCAATTGCCCGTGAAATCACCGATTCGACATAGACCATAGCATGCACTGCCAACTACATTTGAATAAGGCCCGTGAGACATCATGTTTTTTCTCATCTGTTTTGGAACATGTCTTGAGGAAAACTTTGAATTGAGCCGCGTAGGGAATGCTCACCGGCTTTGCCTAGTCCATCACATCCTTGATCAATACTTATACAAGGTATTCTACCTGTGATTACTAAAACCTGCTCCTCTTCCAGGCTCTATGAATATCACCGCTGATAATCTTCTTTGCGGCCCCCTGATCCTTCATCTTGAATGTCATACTTAACCGAGTCTTTAGTACATTGATTTCAAACATGTCATGATTGACGATCCATATGTCATTAACATACAATTCTTGACTCACCATGAAGAAATCAAATTTTATATCACCGCCTAGGTGACAGGTCGTGCAACGACCTCCTGCAAACTTTTTTCTCATCCCCTTTAAACTTCTAAGCCCTCTAGTTGCTTCATGTAGATCTAATCTTCCAATTTTCCTTGTAGAATTCAGACTTAACATCCATCTTTTCCAGCTCAAGATCACATTGGCAACCAGCGCCAATACGAATCTTATATACACCTATTATACCGTCGGCGCAAATATCTTTGAGAAATCAATCCATTCTCTCTGAGCATGACCATTCGCTACCAACCTCGCTCTATATCTATGTTGTATCCCCTTGAAGATCCATCTGCATCCAATCACTTTCTGCCCCACTGAAAGCTCCACCAGCTCCCATGTGTCAATCTGGTACAACGAGTTTATCACATCGCCCATAGTCACCTTCCACTTCTCAGCACTAGGCTCACCTAGAGCCATCTGAATAAAAGACAGATCCCCTACAATATTAGAGTTGTCCATGTACCTTGTCGATCACCTGCGATTATGCAGTGTGATTCTTCTCACAGGTGGCTACTCCACCTCTCTGTATCTCTCTGTATCTCTGTCCACGCATCACATCCTTCCCGCCCTGCCTGCTCATGTGGCCATGCCCATCATGCCACACACGTGCAGAGGTGGAATCCGCTACAGCCACTGCAGATCCACCTTTTAAAGTGCTCTTGATCAACCTGTAAACATTATCGAGTCGTTGCACTTTTGTGATCACCCCTGCTCCCTTAGATACTTTAAGGATACCATCAATACTTGTGAACCCGCACCCTATAGCCTCGAGTGCACCGAAAGAAATCAGACTCTTCTTCATATCAAGAACGTGTCTCACCCCAGTCAGGGTAAGCTCTGTCCCATCAAACATCTTAACACGCACCGTACCAACAACCACAACATTACAGGCACTGTCATTGCCCATAAATACATGTCCACCATCGCACTTCCTGTAGCTAGTGAACCAACTCTGATGAGGAGTCATATGAAAAGATGCCCCTGTATTTAGAATCCACTCACCCTTACGATCATCGTATGGGCGTCTAATCATAGACACTGACAAGACATCACCATCACATCCACTAAATTCATCTAACATGTCAGCATTGGCCTCCCTGTATGAAGTCTCAGAGCCTTCTCTATTAGATTTAAGATTTGTATAATCTTTCTTCACATGTCCTTCCATCCCACAATTCCAGCACTTCAACTTACATTTGTCTTTACCCATGAACCTAAATCTTGACCCTGAAGATCATGTACCTTGCTCAGAATTCATGTCCCTCATAATCAGTGCATCGTAAGATGTCCTCATGTCAATGTTACGCTTTCTCACGGCCTTTCCTTGAAGAACTGAGATAACAGTATCAACACTAAGAGTTTTATTTACGGTGCACATCGTGTCCTCGAATGACTCATATGATGAAGGAAGAGAATTCAACAATATACATGCTTGTTTTTCATCCTTGATCACTTCCTCCATATCCAGCAATTTACAAACCAATTTATTAAAGTTGTTAATGTGGGCCTCCAGATCTTCACCATTTGCCATTTTGAAGGTACCACTATGACTTTAAGTGTAAGCGATTTTCAGAGGATTTTTTCACATAGACATCCTCTAACTTCGCCCACAACTTAGCCCCAGTTTTCTCCCTCATGACATTGTAGAAAACTTCATCCGTGAGATATAAATGAATGGAGGTTAAATCATTACTATCAAGAGTCTCACATTCTTCATCTTTCATAGTCGGTTAGCCTTGATTAGAGAGAATGAGGGAAAGCGGTTCTCAGTCTACTACGTCAGCAAAGCTTTAGTCTCAGCGGACACGAGGTATCCTATCTTGGAAAAATTAGCTCTAGCCTTGGTCATCTCCTCCCGACGCCTGTGGCCCTATTTCCAAGCCCACACCATGGTAGTCTTCACCAATCACCCGTTATGCCAAATACTCCAAAAGCCCAAGGCTTCGAGAAGACTGACCAAATGAGAAATTGAGCTAAGTGAATTTGATATCAAGTATCAACCTCTGACCGCCATCAAAGGCCAAGCTGTGGCTAACTTCCTTATCGAACTACCGTTAATGCCTGATCGAACACCAAACTCACAGGTGGTAGGGCTTGTACCAGAGAACATGACCGACCAACAAGTTGTCGAAACATCCGACTCCCCAGTTTATCCCGACCCACCCAAGTGGACACTCTACGTTGATGACTCTTTCAATTCTAAGGTAAGTAGGGCCGGGATAGTCCTGGAGACCCCAGACTCTACATGTATGCAGTATGCCTTAAGATTTAGATTTCAAGCTTCCAACAATACAACGGAATACGAGGCTTTGCTCGTCGGACTTCGGTTAGCAGCTAGCATGGCCCAACATCTCGAGGTCTTCAGTGATTCACAGTTGGTCTTCAACCAAATCGTCGATACCTACCAGGCTAAGAAAGAGCGTATGAAAGCATATCTTCAGAAGGCCAAGGAATTGATTGAAAATTTTTAAAAATGAAGTGTTGCCCTAATACCACGAGCCAAGAGTTCGAAGGCCGACTTGTTGGCAAAGCTCACCACAACAGATGAAGACGACATCCCAAGATCCATTTCGATCGAATTCTTGGCTAAACAGAGCATCAATGAAGCCAACCCCATGTTCGTTCTCATAGTTAGCTCGAAATCTACTTGGATAGATCCGATCATCAAATATCTTGAAGATTGCGAGCTACCTGAATATCGAGCGGAAGCACAACGGCTAAAGGTCAAAACTGCCCAATATACCATACTCAATGGTGTACTCTACAAGAAAGGATTGTATCTTCCTTACTTGACATGCATCCGACTAGAAGAGGTAGAGTATGTTTTAAGGGAGATCCATGAAGGAATCTGTGCAAACCATTCTGAAGGGCAAGCATTAACGCACAAGGTCATTCGACAGAGTTACTATTGGCCGACCATACAACACGATGCACGGAAGCTCGTTTAGAAATGCGACAAATGCCAACGATTCACAAATGTACCTCGGCAACTGCCTAAAGAGCTCACGCCTATGGTCGGACCCTAGCCGTTCGCCCAGTGGGGAATCGACATCATTGGTCCGCTCCCCACCGGTAAAGGTCAGACTAAGTTCGCTATAGTCGTTGTCGACTATTTCATGAAGTAAGCAGAAGCTGAACCACTAGCAAAGATAACTGAGTAAAGGATCACAGACTTTGTTTAGAAAAAAACATCATATGCAGGTTCGAGATACCTCGAACCATCGTTTCTGATAACGATAAGCAATTCGATAACAAGCAGTATTAAGAGATGTGCAAAAACTTCGAAATTCGTAATGTCTACTCATCGCCATGACATCCACATGCAAATGGACAAGTTAAGGCAGTTAACAAGATCATCAAGCATCACCTTCAGACCAAGCTCGAGAATGCTAAAGGAGTTTGGGCCGAGGAACTCCCCAAAGTCCTCTAGGCATATCGAACTACCGCCCGAACAACTACTGAAGAGACCCCTTTCTCTTTGACATATGGAGCAGAAGCGGTCACCCCTGTAGAGATCGGACTACCTACTGCCCGGACAAATTCATTCGATGAACAAGCCAATACCGACCTTATGGCCCTCAGTCTCGACCTTCTCGAAGAACAAAGGGAGCAATCACGGGTTCGAACTGTTGTCCGTTAGCAACAAGTGTCACGCTTATATAATGCCCGGGTCAAAGTCAGAAGGTTTCGAGTCGACGATTTGGTTCTCCGGAAGACATTCCAAAACACCAAGGAGGTAGAGTCAGGGACCTTAGGCCTGAACTGGGAAAGACCTTACGTGATATCGAACACTAGCCTACCTGGCTCATATTGACTAGAAGATCTGACTGGACAACTCCTCCTGCATCCATGGAATGCCGAGTATCTGAAGATTTATTATCTTTAAATTGGTCGGTACAACTTTTGTTATGTATCACTCTACTTTGGAATAAAAACAGGTTTAGCACATTATCTACCTAAGATCTGACCAAGGTTTTATCTACATGCGACTCTGATCTAATCAATGCCCGAACTATGTCCAAGCTATTTGGCTCAAGCAGGCTTTAGTAAAACACTAATCGATGTTCGTCTGATGCCTAATTTACGACCTAAGTTTAGTTTGACATGCTCAAGAAAGATAAGAGCATATCTACTTAACTTAGAAACTCAGAGTTCCAGAGACCAATTATCCAAAAATGATACGTTTCATTAATAAAGCCTGAAAAGGCATGATTACATCAGTGTTACATCGACTACAGATCAGAAAAATGCATGTACATCAGTTTATAAAGGGAGCTAAAGAAAGCAGAGGCAGATGACACTTGGTGTGCTCGAAGTGCTTGAAGCTGAGGAAGGCAGAGGCAAATGGCGCTTAATGTGCTTGAAGTGCTTGAAGCTGAAAAAGGGAAAGGTATTGCATGATGAAGGAAATATTGCTCTGCAAAAATCGATCATTAAGCCTCGGCCTCGGAGGGCTGCTCGGGAGCCACCTCATCGCCCGACCCATCGGAGCCCAATTCGGACTCGTCGAAACCAAAGTGGTCTAGCTTAGGGAAGGACTCCTTCATGGCCCGGACGCACTCAGTGTAACCCTGATGAAAGAGGTAATCCCTCTCGTCCAGGTACGACTGTGAGGCCTTGAACTTCTCCACTGTAGTCCTACGAGCATGAGCAAGAATAGCATTCGTCCCAGTCTTGCTCGAGGTCTCCACGAGCTTAGCTCGACAATTAGCATACAGAGCCTTGGACTCCTTCAGCCTCACCTTCACCTCAGCCATTTCCACAACAGCAGCCTCAAGGGCCATTTTCGCGGCCCCTAGGTCAGCTTCTGCCGCCATAGCTCGAGCCTTCAATTAGGCCACCCTTTGATCGACCCCAATTACTAACTCGCGCATCTGTGCAAACTCAGCGAGCGCCTTCAACACACATGGGCGCGAACTACAACGGAAAAGAAGAGCAAGTTAAGCGTGAGCAATTAAAAAAAAAAAAAAAAAAGTTCTGAGAGGTATCTTACCCCGAGGAGACCCATCGTCACATGAGTCAGGATATATCTATAGGGGAGTCGAACAAATTGTCAAACTCCTCCTCCGATGTGAGGCGGTTTGCCTAAGGGAGGATCTCCTCAAGAGTTCGTTAGAGACTACGCGGGCAAGCTGTCCCCTCAACGCTTGAAGGCCGAACTTCAGCAAGAAGCTCGACAGCCCCTTGCACCTCGACAGGAGCATCTTCTTTCGAGGCAACCGCCCCGGCCGTTCCAGCAATGCCAAAGGAGATCTCTACCTCCATACCCTCTCCCTCTGCCTCTATCATGATAGGACAGGAGGGGCCGACTTTCCCCTTGCTCTTGGAAGATGCCTTGGTCTTCCTCTTCTTGGGTGTCGCCACCTCGTCCTTGACAAGAGGAGCACGGACTTTGGAAGGAGGTCGGATCAAGGGATGAGCTTCAGGCATCTCTATAGTCAACATACAGAAAAGATGTCAGAGAAACCTATGAAAAATTGCTAAGTACCATAGCTCAGGAGTAGGTCTTACCCATAGGCTTACCGGTGAGAGCAAAATCTAAGCCTGACTCGAGAAGTGACTCAGGTTGAAGGAGAACCCTCCAAGATCTCCTCTCCTTAGAGAGCGCTCTTGCTACCTTGATTCGAGCAAGCGCCCCGCCGTCGACCAGAAGAACTTGTTTGTGAACGACTGCATAGAGAAAATAATACGTCAGCTACAATACGACCAGAAAACTGACCAACTCGAAAGGAACTAAGAGTGTCGGTCCAAGAAATGATTACCTGGGTCGGAAAATGTTGTCGGGACCCAGTGCTTATCAAATGGCAATGATAGATCGGCTACCTCCCGGTTCTCGGACGCCCAAAACCATTTGTCCCTCCAGTTCTTGTTAGACGACGGAGGGTCGGTAATGAGGCTCCCCCAATTCCTCGCAAGGCAGACAAATAATGCCAGCCGGGCTTATTACGGTTTGGGTTGACTTGGTATAAGTGGAGGAATTCCTCCACCGTTGGCTTAGGCTATTCTAACTCGGCCCAAAGGATAGCGCAGCCGATCAAAGCCCTCTAGCCATTCGGAATCATATGTCCCGGGGCCAGATTTAGCCAAGCAAGCAGTTTCCTTACTATTCGTTGCACAGGGAGCCGTAGGCCACACTAAAGCGCGACCTGGAAAATGGCTACTGACCCCTCTGAAAGATGGTCCGGGAGTTCATCTGGCTCAGGAAGCCTCATAGTCATTGACTCTGGGATGTGGTACCCGATCCTTATCCAGACCAAATCCTTGGCAATAAGGGTAGAAGGGATTGGGCCCCCAATCCCATCCTCATCGGATCCCTCTGGATCATCCCCGACAGCAGAAAGCTCTACCTCTAGCGGCCTTTTTGTCGGAGACGGTTCTACGGCCCTGGACGCCGGGAAATCAGTATCCTCCACCATCCTCAACGGCGGCGGTGGATTTGACATAACCCAAAGGCTACAAGACCCACTATCGCCGTCGAAAACTCCCTCCCATGGGGCAGTGGATTCTGACATTATAGTCGTTAAAAGGAAAAAGAAAGGAGGGAGAAGACGAGTGATTGAAGGCTCACTAGAGTAAAAGGCCCATCGGGAATGCCGGTAGCTACATATGCCGGAATCCCCTTTGATGCGACGACTGTGAAGGAGGAAGAAATTTCAAGTAGGGACAACCATGCGTTAGGGCTTCCCTTATATAGGGGAGCTGTGTGGCATCGATCGAGTGCGACCATTAATGATGGCCGTACAACGTCCATTCGACTTCCCCCTAGCGGAGACGTGGTGCGATCCCATGCACTGCTCGACCCCACTATCAAGTACGGGGCCACGTTTGGCATTCCCATTTAATAGTCACTTAAATGGTGGTCCAACGCCCCACGTGACCTCGAATCCCGAAACGAAACACCGTGTCCTTTACTGACACGCTTCGCACATCGTGCTGTCCGCCAAACATGGCATTAATGAATCTACAACCCGACCTAAACTAGATCGGGCTTACTCCTCAACCCTCTTTGTGATTAGCTTGAAGAGTAAGGGGGGCTTACTGTTGGGTATAAAAATAGTTCAAGTCAGATAGGTCGACTTATGGAATGAACCAACTCTACAAAACAGCACGGGCCCTGAAAATCCGAGCCAATAAGGGCCTCTACGTCTGACTACAGGCCGACCTTCAAGGAGGTCAATGCAACTATAAGGATCATAAAAAATAGTGCAATCATGAAATCACTTATACGGCCAATCGGTACAATAGTTCGGCTTGAGCTCGACAATAGCAAATTGCCTATAACGGTCTATGTGCAGATTAAGCAGTCTGGAAGTATCTCCACTGGTTTGAAGATCTCTCCCAAGATATTCGGACGATGAGATAAGATCCCAAGATCTTTGGGATTAAGAGATTGAGATAAAATTTATGTATACCCCCCGGATCCAAACGGATCCCCTTCCAAATTATCATAAGATTCCTTATGACGCCTACTTCCTATCCCTATAAATAAAGGTATTCCAAACCTTTGAAAGGTACACATACTCATTTTAATATTTGATTGGTGACTCTTTTCCAATAAATCATCCCCTTTATAAAAGACCCAGAGTCCTGACTTAAGTATCAGAGGGTCCCCTGCACTAGCCAGGGTCTCCTTTGTCTATTTTCTTTGACGTGTGCAGGTCCATAAAGGTCCACTAGGGGCGGTCTACCGGAAAACTACATCAACAATGGATATTGTCATCACCCGATGTTGTTGTTGTTGTTGTTTCTGCTGCTGCTGAAGGGAATGACTCCCTTAAACATGAAGTTTGTACAACGTATGTTCATTTTGGGCTATCCAAACCATTGATCAAATGATTCTCACCCCCCCCCCCCGGGAATCTCCTAAATTGAAAGATCCCATCCTTCCAATATTTGGCCTTTTTTTCAATGAGATGTGATTAAAATTTTAAGGGTCTTGATGCAACGAAGGGCCTTCACATGAGGGGGTGGAGCCTATTTTAGAGACCTGGCCAGGTGGACAACACATGCTTCCCTTATTACAGATCTGGGCTATTCATTAGGTAGGGTGCTTTAATACTTTGTGAACATGCCACGGACCAAAATAAATGCTGGTCCACTATTTAGGCAGTTCAAACTTCAAATTTGTATAAGAAAATTGCGATGTCAGGGGGAAAAATAATTCCAACAGCATGAATATAGGGTACATGCATGCCTCACATGATGAACGAACTACCCTGATTTTTTATATTTTGGCATGTTCATAGAGGGCATGCACCACAGATGGATGTCCTGGATCTCTAAAACGTGTGGTGTCTACCCGGATCTCTGAGACGTGAGGCGCTCTCACTGGTTCACCACCCTTTAAGAAAAGGTTGTGTTTTTTTTTTTTTTTTTTTTTCCGTTTTGATTACTGAAATCCTACCCTTTTCCAAAACCAAAAACAGAAAAAGAAAGGAATTCAAAAATCTCATATCTTTTAATGGCTTTTGAGAAGATTTTGGACTTTTAGATGCATTTAATGGAAAAGCTTTATTGTTTTTATATAAATAAATAAACGATGGAAGGCAAGGTTGGTGCATGGGTTTGGTTTGAGAATCTTGAAGTTTCAGGAACACAAGGATCCATGAAAATCCTATTCATAATTTTATATACTAGTTTAATATATAGACGTTCACCACATGATATTAGCTGTAGTTTCAGAAATAATAACACCATTCAGCGGCAAATAAAAAATGGGCTAGAATGGCATGCGTGGCATGCACGATTCACACCTTTCAAATCATGGCCCAGTTATGGATGGATCATGGACAGAAAATTGAACTGATGAAATGATCCTAGCCATCCAACTAGTGGCCATTGAACCGAACATTAATGGTCAAAACGCAAAGGGTTATTCAGACTCTTAAGAATGTAAACTGGTATTATTGGACGGTGATTATTCATGTAGAATGGGGCCTGTGATTTGGACCGTCCTGATGGTGTGCATGCATGTGCTGATGGTCATTGAGCAGCTGCCATCTTGAGAAGTGGTGGTGAACTAGCACTGTATCGCATGATAATAAACATCAGCTACTAACCTGGCAGTTGAGAATCAAAGTCACCAGTAACTCGATAAAATTTATATTGATGGCTTTGGTATTTCTTGCTTAGGGTGCGTTTCGTTGAATGAAATATCATGAAATTTCAGCCCACCATAGATGCATGCGTATTATCCACACCGTCCATTCGTTTTTCCAGATCATTTCATGGCGCGTACCCAAAATCGAATAATATCCAAAGTTCAAGTGGACCACACCACAGGAAACAGTTAGAATTATGTCCACCACTGAAATCTTCCTAGGGCCACGGTGATGTTCATCTGTCACCCAACCTGTTCATAAGTTCACAAAGACATCGAGAGATATATATATATATATATATATATATATATATATATATATATATATATATATATATATATATATAGGAAAAGGTATTATGCTCTCGATTTCACGTGTCCGTCACATGAGGCCGAGCTGTGTGGGCTCCACCGTGATGCGTTCCGAACATCTACCCCATCAGTCAGATGCACCATTCCATCTAACTGATGGTGTTGATGTTCCAAACGCATCACAGTCGGGCCCACACAGCTCAACCTCATGGGACGTTAAAATCAGCTCGAGCGCGCATTGTACCTTTTCCTATATATCCGCTTGATCCAAAACTTCTATGGCCTCCAGTAAGTTTTCAACGGTACTCGATCATTTCACATTGATTACATTGGTATGGTCCACTTGGGCTTTGGATGTGCTTCAAGTTTGGGCTCATGTCTTAAAATGATCTGAAAAAACGAATGGACGGCGCACATCAAGTTTGGGCTCATGCCCTAAAATGATCTGAAAAAACAAATGGACGGCGTGGATAAGACGCATACAACTATGGTGGGCCCCACATAGTTTACTCTGTACGCAACCTGCTTCCTGGAAAACATAAGATATTTGATTTGTCATACCAACGTCAAAAGCTGGTGATAGGAGTTGTTGGAGGCAGGTGAAGGCGATGTAGATCTCGTACCCAATGCATATGTCCTCCTTTAGCTGGATATAGTAACATGAAATGCCTTGACTTCTCTGACTTCATACCTGTTTTTTTATACCAATGCCAGGAAATATTCTCATTTGTGCCAATTCAGGAGATATTCTCAAGATCCGGACCATTCATTTAGTGAGTCTAACCAGAAACATACCCCAGCATGAATGTTAGAATCCTCCACTTATCAGGTGGGCCACAGGTGTATGATAAAATTGGATGGTCAGAAAAAATGTAGCCCCGCAGAACAGCAGTCTATATTAAGCTAACTTGTTTGGTCCACCTAATGATGACACGTGTCCCTTGGATCGCCTCTTCATTATTTGAGGTGTGCTCCAATGTACCATGAAAGCTACAGCCTACAGTGGTACCGACTACTGAGAAGAAATGGGCCCCACTTATGTATATGGAATCCAGGCCATCCAGACGCTTTATTATCTGCCCTGGGTTTTAAAAATCAGGTTATTCTGCAATTTAAGTGGGCCCCAATGAGAATCAAGGGTGAGTATTTCCTCCCACCTTATACCCTGATCCCTGGCCCACCAGAGTTTCAGATGTAATATACATACACCACGTGGCCTCACATTTGACAATGACATTTCAAATGGAATGAAACATGCTTTGCTATTAACCCCTAAAATAAGAAAAGATCATGAACTTTTTTCCTTCCTAATTTCTTGCAATAAAATTTGTGATTTGGTATTCCCATTCGTGTGTTACAAGGCAGCCTATCCATATGCTCCCACGTGTGATAACATGACACGTGGACGTGATTCTAATCCAATCAGTCCATGTAGGACCTCAGTGCGGTCCACAAGCTGTCCACCTGTTTCTAGTAATGGGTCCCATTGGATGTACGGTTTGGACTTCAATGCCTCTGCATGCTAGCACATCAGGGTAACACATACACATGTGGGCTCAGTAAAACTTGGACTGATCAAAGGGAGCTGATGTTCACATCTACACAACCAATGTTCACACCCACACCTATATGAATAAACATATGTTTTCTTTTTTATACTTTCAAATACAGCTAGGGAGCCTGGAACGTGCAATGCATGTATAAGGAGAGTAGGGAACAAGAAAGGATAAAGAAACCGAGGTAAAGAGCAGAGTTGTGTGTTAATGCTTGGGCAACCATCTCACTTTTTTGGATGTGACATGCTCAAGTTTTAGATTTGCCTTACCTTTGGATTAATATTCTAACATGAGCACGTGTGTAATGGATGTTATATTTGAAAGTCTATGCAAATGAGTGGGCCCTCAAGATTCAACGGTATGCACAATAGGGAACCTTCACAAAGTTGATGATGAATAGTGTAAGGCCCGTATCCTGCTTCGTACCGTTCCTTAGACTTTCGTGATCCTCCCTATTGCATTCCGGTGACCCGCTACCTGTAGTCGGCATTTGCGCGCGACCCTAAGTCGCATTTACTCGAAACTTATACCTTAACAACCACGCCGTCGCCGCGATTCCAACGCCACGTCTTGCGCACCGATGCGATACCTAAGCCAGAAGTTGTGGGCCCGCGTATATTTCGAGAAAACACCGCGCATTTCGATCTCAAGAGAATCTCTACCCATCTTTTACATCACTAGTCAAGTACACATCCCATCACAACCCATGCTTTCTTTCTTCTCAAGACAAGCAACCCATCCCCTCTTATCCAAAGTCAACTCTCATATCACTCACACCCCTCACTCCATCCCATCCGATCTCTCTTTCTCATTCTCTACCCATTCCCCAAGCAACCCAAGAGAGAGCAACCATCCTAGGGGTTCTAAGGAGAGGAAATAGCCAAGTGTGTGGCCTACTTCTTACCCCAAATTTCTCATCCTAATCCTTCAATCTTCATCATCTTCCTTCAAAGAAGAAACCAAGGAGCTTAGCATTCCAAGGAACTAAGAAGATTAGCAATCGGTAGGTGTTTATAGGATTAGATTGTTATTTTTTATGGTGGGCCAAGTGGGGGCTACCGATTGATGGCATGAATCTCACTTTGGACCCTAAGTATGGCCGATGGCCCACCATAATCCATATGTTCATCCCATAATGGGGCCATTATCCATGGACCCTATCATGATGTTTATTTTCATATTGTAAAAAGGTCATTTAGACCTTGATCTTGTGGGTGATAAAGGGATTTCCACCGTTGATTTTTATAATTTGAGGACCCACATATGATGGGACCCATTTGATGTATGTTTTGTAATCCTAGGAGGGCTTATAGTGGCGGAGCCCTCCATCACACGTTTCTCTCTCTCTCTCTCTCTCTCTCTCTCTCTCTCTCTCTCTCTCTCTCTCTCTCTCTCTCTCTCCCCTGATTGAATGACCCACCTATGATGTATGTATTTTTATCCATGCCGTCCACCAGATGGGACGCACCCGTTGTCCAACCGGGGTCCACCTTGTTGTCCACCTGCTGGCCGTTTTGGGTAGACCCTGTTGAAGGAAAAACTCAAATATTAGCTTGATCCGTGGGCCCCACCATGATCTATTGGCTGCATTCACGCCGTCCCTCCTGGATGGGCCTGGACGAAGGAAAAACAAATATCAGCTTGATTGGGTGGGCCATCACGTGGCACCACCCTGATGTATGTGTTTTGCCACACCATCCAGCAGCATGGGACGGTGGGGCCCTGTATTTTGGAGGGGGTGGCCCACCCACGTGGCACCACCCTGATGTATTTATTGTATCCACACCGTCCGTGGGATCATGGACGGTGGGGCCTGCTGCATGTGTGGCAGTCCACACCGTCTAGTCCACTAGATGTGGACCCCAACATGATGTATCTGTACATCCACACCGTCCAGTGTTCTGGACAGTGGAATTTCCCACATGTGGGACCACCTTGATGATGTGTTCTATCCTCACTATCCATCTGGATGGTGGGAACCCACCGTGATATAAGTGTTGTATCCTCACCGTCTATTTTGCCCGATCACGGGGCCACCTTGATTCATGTGTTTCATCCACACGTGTGGACCCACCTGAGGTATCTGTTTCATTCACACGTGTGGACCCCAAGTGATGTATGGGTTTTACCTGCACTGTCCATCACTGGACGGTGGGACCCACATGATGTGGGTGTTGTAATCACACCATCTATCCATGTTGCTAGACTGGTGGGCCACACGTGTGGACTCACCTAATGCATCTGTTGTATCCACACCGTCCAGATAGGCTGGACGGTGGGGCCTGTTGTGATGTATGAGTTGCACCCATGTCGTCCAGCGGCTGTGGGACCCACGTAATACATGTGTTGTGTATCCACACCGTCCAGTTGTTTGGGACGGTGCTGGATGCACCATGATGTAAGTGTTTTATCCATGCTGTCCACCGTCTACACATGGATGGTGGGACCCACACGACATATGTGTTTTATATCCACGCCGCCCGTCCGTTTGCTGGACGTGCAGGCCCACCTACTATATGCAGGGCCCACTTGCTGATTTAAGGCCCATTATGATCTATATGAGGCCCATTGTGATGTATATGAGGCCCGTGAGTGAGGCCCTATTGAGATGTATATGAGGCCCGTGTGTGAGGCCCATTGTGATGTATATGAGGCCCATGTGGCGAGGCCCATTGTGATGTATATGAGGCCCTTATGTGAGGCCCATTGTGATGTGTAAGGCCATTGCAATGTGGGAGACCCAATTATGATGTGTGAGGCCCACCATGCATGAGTGATGTGCACTTCATCCATCTGTTTTCTAGATATTTGGAGGGCCGAGAGCCCCGCTGTGATTTCGATTTCTATACCAAATTGACTGCACCATAGGGAATAGTGGTGGTTAAATGTCCACCATTAGGAACCATCCTAGGGCCCACCATGAGGCCCATCTCCCCATCCTCTCTTTTACCCCAGCCTTAAGTAGAGCCCACCATAATATATGTGTTACTTATACGTTGTTCATCCACTCTTCCAGATCTCATAGGACCGTGGGTCCCATTGAGAGTCAGATCCAAATCCCAAGTGGACCGCATCATAGGAGTAGTGGTGGTTAAACGCCCACCGTTGAAAGCCATACCTTGTCGGGCCCACTGTGATACCCAATTTTCAACCCATCTTCCCTTATTGGGCTATCCCAAATCATTGGGCCTCATTGATATTAGTACTACCCGTCTCTCTTATTGGGCTAACCAAAACTGTTGGGCCCCCATTAATGCTAGTGCCTTCCCACCATGCCCTGTAGGGTTGTCTAAACCTTGGAGCCCACATTATGTTCATATCAGGCCTTCCATAGAAATGTGACCCACCTAGATTCATGTTTTACCTAAGTTTAGTGACCATACCCAAGGCCCACTTAGATGTTGAATGGGCCACCCAGATCATTTAGAAGGACATATAGTCCTAGATGTATGGACCCCACCAAAGCCCACCTTATATTCATATCGGGCCTCCATAGGGAAGCCCAGTTTAATAGTATGATAGAGAAGGTGAGGAAGCCCACTCGTTGTTCATAGTTTCACCCTCTTATCTCACTATGATTGTTTATCTCACCATGATTGTATACCCGTTGGACTTACCCCATGAGGCCCATTCGTGATGTTAGTATGCCATCTAGACCATCTATTGTTGTAGGAGAGTGCATCATCACCCCTTATCGTAGATGAGAGGATATGTGGTATCAGATTTGGTATATCCACTGTTGAAGTTTACATTGATTCGTGGGTTAGATCCACCGTCCTTTCAGTGGACCCCATCTTAGGATATATGATGTATTAGTGCCTTGAGAAGGTTAGGATAGTCTAACATGGGCCATACCATATAGACTGCTTCATGCCTAGTGGGGCGTATCATCCCGCTCCTACTCTTTGTATGTGATATACCGGTTATCGCCGGTTATTGTCTGCTACATCTGATAATCATGTTAGTGTACTTAGTTTAGTAGGACACATTGAGAACATGCTTAGTATTACATTATGATACATGCTCATACGCATCATTTGTATGACTGTTATGAGGAATGATTAATCATGACATATGTCATTGAGTTGAGATATTCAGGGAACTCCTTGGGAGACGGAGTTGCCTCACATGATCGTGCAAGTTTGATGCATGACTGGATGATATGACTCATGCATCTCGCATTTTGTGTGGCACGATCAGTTTACGCCCTAGCTACATCAGTGTTGTGACCTCCATAGGCATATCGTGGATGGCCAAATGGGACACCGAAAATATTTGGGACTCAGCATATAGGCACGTTCGATGTCCGTGGGTGAAAGCCCATAAACCCCCGTAGCTAGGGGATGCTCCAACGTCTAGATCGAGTGGATACATGAGCGTCCGAGTGCCGAATACCAGTAGGCCGTGTCTCCCACTGTGTCGTGGTCGGTTGAAAGGGGGTGTAACCTTATTCGCCCGAGTAAGGGGGCTTTCAGTTAGGCTGAGTTTAACCAGCTCGTAAATGGGTCCGCTATTGACGTGCCAGGTAAGTATTGGCAGACTACTGGTCAGGCAGGTAGTGAGGTCTCTTTCACTCGCTGGGTTACGCGGCCAGGGAGGCGGTAATCAGTGTGGAGTGTATTAGACCCTGGTGATGATCCCGAAGGTGTACAGTTCTGATATTGTGACGCCCTGTCTCTATTACACACGTGGGCGAGTACACGTGGGCGAACGTTGATGTGGGCGGGGCTTAAGGGCCTGGGCGAGCTATCAGTGGTTAGCAGGCTACTGTGCTGACAGGCTACTGTGCATGCAATGGGGCGGAACCTTGTCCCACATCGGAAGCATTGTGGTGGCTATATGTGGACTTATTGAACAGTTGTTGCATACTCAACATTTGACTCATGCATCCATTCATTCACTATCCAATCGGGCTGGTGGTGCATGACCAAATCAGTATGTGTACCTTCACAATGGCCAAGATTTCGGTTGGGCATGCGACCAATCTGAGATTAGGAGTTACCACATTGAGTATAGCTATCTAGATTTAGGTATGAGACTGGTTTGGATAGAAGTCCCCTGTGATGGACCCTACAGCTTGTGTTACTATGTACTATCATCCCAACTTCACACTCCAGCTTGGTCATTTTTTTCGCACCGCATATTACATTGCACCTCAGCACATAACATTTGGTTTACTATGTTTCTGTATTGCCTAGTCTGAATAAGATTGATGGTATTATGGACTCTCCAGGATCTGCATATTGTATTACATCCGCAGCATATGACATTTGGGTTGCTATGTTTTCGCATTTACATGGCCTAAATGAGGCTGGTGGTATTCGTGGCCGTCAAGAATCGCATATTGTATTGTATCATCGACATCTGATATTTGGCTCACTATAACTCTGCATTGCATAGCCGATCTGCATTGCATACTCTGATATTGAATGACTTATAGACTTGCCAGTATTCTGCTTACGCTGATATTATATGCTTCGCACATGCTTTGCGCACACACGCACACCACCCTCTAAGCTTCGTAGTAAGCTTATGCACAATTGTTGCGTGCAGGTGATGTTAGGTCGTAGCAGCGTTGAGACAGGAGCAGGTGCCAGAGCTTTGAAGTTTTGTTTCATATATATGTATTTTCCTTTTTCATGCACTGTAATCAAATGTTTATATTAGTGGATATGTGATGATGATGTTGCCTTGTGATTTGGGTACACTTGTGGTTATGCTCCTTTATTTACAAAAAAATAATAATAATAACATTGAAAATCCTCCTTGTAGGATCCCAAGATCGGAACATGACGTATGGGCGCTGGGAGCCGAGAATGGAGTACTACGGAGGTTGTCTGCACCGGATTTGGCGATCGGGAATTCTGTGAGCCCGGTTTCCGAGTTTGGGGCGTGACAAATAGTTTAGGTCTAGCGGTACTTCTAACTAGGGGTGCACACGGTTCGGTTTGGTCCGGTTCTGGGGTGAAACAGGAACCGAACTGTTCCTAACGGTTTTGGGAAATTCGGAACCGGAACCGAACCGTTGGCACCCTAGAACCGAACCGGAACCGAACCGTTAAAACTGGTTCGGTTCCGGATCGGTTTCACGGTTCTGGGCTTTTTATAATCCAACCCAATTGCAAGCCCATGTCCATCCATGTTGTGGTCCATTTGATGAATGGTTTAGATATTGTATAAGGTGTGCAAAAATATATTTACAAAAATAATTGTTCTAAAGAAAATAATTATAAAGTGTACAAAAATACATCGGTTCGGTTGGACGTTCGGTTCTACGGATCGGATCCTTGGTTTGGTTCTACGGATCGGTTCACGGTTCGGTTCGGTTCTACATACCCCCAAACCGAGAACCAAACCGATATCACCGGTTCTTTGATTTTTGGAACCGGAACCAGAACCGGTGTACTCTAGAACCGGACCAAACCGGACCGTTTGGTCGGTTCCGGTCCGGTTCCACGGTTCTACCAGTTAAATGTGCACCCCTACTTCTAACCATATTATTAGAGCGAATGGATATAATCACCCTTCTGATGCTACATTATAAATAACATTGGAGATTACGACCATAACTTAAATCGATTAAGGGACAACCTAGATGAATAATATTAATCTCTCGATTTGCTTTTTATAATATTGTTGTTTCTTTATATGATTTGGAGGAGAGTACTTTTCCCATTTATGGGAGAAGAATCAGGAGTTGGGATGAAATTAGAGATTATTTAATCCATCTTGAAAACTCATTTCAGATTCAGATAAAAAATAAATGAAATCTAAATCTCAAGTAAACCATAATAGAAGAAACGGTGGTAATTGATCATTAAAAACTTCTTATATGATCCAAAAAAGTTTTAGATCAATCTAATATTTGTGTAGTCTCTTCAAGTTTTTTTTTTTTTTTTTTACTAATGGTGGGGATTCAATCATAACTGTTTTCTGTGATATGGTCCACCTAAGATTTGAATCTGATCATGCCCTAAAATGAGCTTTCAAAATAGATGAACGAGGTAGATTTTAGTGCATACATCACAGTGGGGCCCACAATTAGGGATCCGGCGAGGATCCGCCAAACCGCACCCGGATTTGATTTATGCATACGGTTGGTCTCACCATAAAAGATTCCTAGTGCAAAAATTCAGGCCGGTCCACTTATTAAGCAGGCCACATGTGCATGGATCCAGTCAAACCGGCATCTAATCCAAACCGTCCATTGTTTTCCAATAGGATAGCCTACCTGATGAGTTAGCAGCCATTTTGTTCCGCCAGGTTTATATTTGTGGCAAGGCCCAACTTTTACAGAGCTGGGATGACCTGTTCGCATGACAGGTTGGCACGTGTACTGGGACGGGTGCGTTTGGATGCCACTGGGAACGAGTTTCTCCAAACCGTGCCAACAATCGGTGTCGGCATGTGTTAGAATCATACCATTGGATTTGAACTTCAGATTGTCGCCCATTCAGGCATCCAACATTCCAGATATTTCAACAGAATGGTCTTTCAGTGATGCTGAGTTTGATGGACAGTTTGGATTTTATGAACATATGGTATATGTGAATATGTATGTGAGGGATGGTAAATCCCAGCTTGGCTAACCACGTTTTAATTTAGAAAAGATTAAAAAAAGAAGAAAAAGGGAGACAGACAAATGCCAGTCACCGACAATTTTACCGGAGATGAATAAAGGTCGTATCAAAACACCCTTGATTATCGGCACCAACCTCCTTTCACGTGGCATTTGTACGGTAGACCTAAGCTTGGACCCTTCAGTTGTTGGGTCCAATCATGGAAGGAAGGGAAAATGGGCGACGTGGGGAATAGCTTTACCCCCGCAGTTAACTTTACAAGAGTAAATATCTTAAAAGGGCATGAAAAGACATCTGAAAAAAGAAATGGATATATTATTAAGTTAGAGTTGCATGCATTGCGGCTTAACAACTTATTACTCAAATATTGCTTATAAAAAGTTATGTAACAAGTAGCTTATTTTGATTCCTGCTTATTTAGAAGATAAGTATATTTAGGGAGTATTTGGATTATAAATTACTTTGGATAAGTTATTTACATCATAAGGAGCTTATTTTGATTGTAGTCATTCAGCTGATGAAGCATGTTTGGTAACTAACATACTTATCAACCTAAATATGAAAAAAGTATGTTTGGTTTTCAACATAATAAGTAATTATCTTGTAAATATGGTCCTCCTCACATTTACCATATGTCATGTGAGGCTAACCTTTGATGTGGGTCATGCATTGTATGGGCCCTACCTTTGATGCAGACCATTCATAATATGGGGCCCACCTTGGATGTGGGTTATCATCACTATGGCCAGATTGTTAATGTGCACCATTAATTATATAGGCCCACCTTAATGTTGGTGATCCACCAAGTGGAGCCCACCATCAATTTTATTGTACATCATGTGGAGCCCACCTTTTATATGGACCATCCATCACGTGGGCCTCACCTCTGATGTGGGTCATCCATCATGTGGGGCCCACCTTAGATATGTGCCACTCATAATTAGGGCCAACTTTTGATGTGGATCATCCATCATATGGGGCCACCTCAATATGGGTCATCCATGCCCAAATTCAATGTCCACCGCCCATCATGTGGAGCCCACATTTGATGTAGACCATCCATCATGTAGGCCCCACCTTTGAAGTGGGTCATCCATCATATAGCTCGTTTTGAATGTGGGCTTTTCATCATTATGGCCTAACCTTTGATGTAGACCATCCATATGTGGGCTCACACTAACATGGGGTCATCCATCATGTGAGGCTCAATGTGGATGGTCCATCATGTAGCCCTCACTTTTAATGTGTACAGTGGATCACGTGGGGCCTCTTTGGATATGGAAAGTGAGAGAAAGCCTCGGTCTCTCATTGGAAGTAAGAAGTAGAAAAGTCATAATGTAAAAAGATAAAAGAAATTAATTATTAAGCTAGGTAACTTTTGGCACTTAAGTTACTTTTCGAATGATGTTTATCAAATTAACTTTAGCGACAAAAGTAACTTAATTACTGATGTAGAACGTGTCACAGAGATATTCCCAGCACGGTTGAGCCAAAAGGAGGTGGACCATAAATTGACCATAACTTTTGATCCGGGTATCGTTACAGGGCGTACAACCTATCAATCTTTACTGAAACGGGTCATCCGAGGTGAACTGACCCACAAAGTGGGTCGCATCTGTCCGTTTCGTCAGAAAACGTGCGCTTTCAGCTCAAAAACGAATTTTTAGGAAAATTTTACTATTTTTAGTAATTCCGAATTTTTAAAATATTTTTAGAGTTTTAGATTTTCTTTCCTTATAGAAATAAGTTTTAGTTATACTAGGACTCTTCTAGAGAAAGTTTATTTGTAATTTTTATTTTTAGAAATTAGGCTTTAGAAGAGTTGTATTAGAATTAGGATTTTTATTAGAGTTAGAATTTTGCTATTTTTGGTAATTACGAATTTTAGTTTATTTTTTTCTTTATTAATAGTGTAAGGAGACACATTAGAAAATTATCAATGATTAATTAATCTATTTCGAATTTATTTAGAATTTATTTTCTATTTTCTGCTCTCTTTTCTCGTGGATTCGAGAAGTCTCTGTGAGGAGTTCAGAGAAGTTCCGTGGATTCGGAATAGTTATCCTCTTGAGGAAGACGGTGCTCGACCTCACGTCCTCCCCTGTGTCAGTTTGGTATCAAAGCGAGGTTTCTCCTCGGATTGATGGTTTCTAACGACGGGTCGGGCAACAATCCCATGGGCGGTGCTCCAGGGAATTTACCTTTAACGGCGGCAGCTTTCAAAGTAGTGCAACAAGAGAATCGGCAAGCCATGCAAGGGCTGCAGGCTTCCATCGACCGCATAGCGGATCTCTTGACGAAAAACCTAAGGCAACTCTGTGTTCATGGTGGTGATCCACCAGCAGCAATTGCTGGAATTCGTAATTATACTGATCGTAAGGCGATGCTATCAATGAACCAAAGGATGGTTCAAGAATTCAAGATGAAAGTCGATCTTCCTAGTTTTAATGGTCAACTCTACTTCAAGGACTTCCTCGATTGGTTGCTCGAAGTCGAACGTTTCTTCGACTACATGAACATCGTAGAAGAAAGAAAAGTTAAACTCGTGGCATACAAGTTGACGGGCAGAGCTTCAGATTGGTGGGAACAACTTCAACTCGAGCGGATGAGACAGATGAAGGCGCTAATCCGCACATGGTCGCGGATGAAGAAGTTATTGTGCATGCGATTCCTCCCTCGAGATTACGATCAGGTATTATTTCAACAAAACTAAAATTATGATCAAGATAGTCGATCAGTAAAAGGTTATGCAGAAACATCCTATAATTGGTCCGCGAGAAACAACTTCATCAAAATGGAGTTGCAACAGACTACAGGATTCATCAGTGGCGAACATGTGACCTCTATGGGAATAGAGAACCAATCCAAGACTTCTAAAGTAGAAGGACAATATCTCATCACTAAACAGGCCTTTGTCAAACAATATGAGGAAACGGGAAATATATATCCATTAGTTGAAAAGAAAAAATATATGGAGCCTGTAAATATCTTAGAGGATTTGGAACCAGTATCGCAGGAGTTCAAGAGGGTTGTGCTCGATGAACTCTCTAATAAATTACCTCCCATACGAGATATACAAAATGACGTTGATCCCGTCTCAGGGGCAAGTCCGCCCAATTGCCCACATTATCAGAAAAAATATGAGATTTTAAAGACAGATGTGAAGGAACTGATCAATATTAGTCAAGTCAAGGATAACATGAGTACATGTATTGTGTCAGATGTGAAGGAACTGATCAATATTAGTCAAGTCAAGGAAAGCATGAGTACATGTATTGTGTCAGCTCAAGAGCTTAATGCCAAGTATAAAAAAAGGGCTAATGAACATCGGCTTTAGAACTTATCTCAGACTCATGTGCCAAGTCTCTTGCGTAACTCGAGGACGAGTTTTTTTCAAGTGGAGGGGTCTGATGTAGAACGTGTCACAGAGATATTCCCAGCACGGTTGAGCCAAAAGGAGGTGGACCATAAATTGACCATAACTTTTGATCTGGGTATCGTTACAGGGCGTACAACCTATCAATCTTTACTGAAACGGGTCATCCGAGGTGAACCGACCCACAAAGTGGGTCGCATCTGTCCGTTTCGTCAGAAAACGTGCGCTTTCAGATCAAAAACGAATTTTTAGGAAAATTTTACTATTTTTAGTAATTCCGAATTTTTAAAATATTTTTAGAGTTTTAGATTTTCTTTCCTTATAGAAATAAGTTTTAGTTATACTAGGACTCTTCTAGAGAGAAGTTTATTTGTAATTTTTATTTTTAGAAATTAGGCTTTAGAAGAGTTGTATTAGAATTAGGATTTTTATTAGAGTTAGAATTTTGCTATTTTTGGTAATTACGAATTTTAGTTTATTTTTTTCTTTATTAATAGTGTAAGGAGACACATTAGAAAATTATCAATGATTAATTAATCTATTTCGAATTTATTTAGAATTTATTTTCTATTTTCTGCTCTCTTTTCTCGTGGATTCGAGAAGTCTCTGTGAGGAGTCCAGAGAAGTTCCGTGGATTCGGAATAGTTATCCGCTTGAGGAAGATGGTGCTCGACCTCACGTCCTCCCCTGCGTCAATTACTTTATGTAAGTAAAAAAGTAACTTATTTGTTGGTATCCAATCAGGCCCTTAATAAACTACGTACTTATTAGTCAAAAAGTAGAAAAACATATTAGATTTCCAAAATAGGACTATTTATTCTAAGTTTCTTTGGTCTCTTTCATATCCGCTATCCATCTTGTGAGGCCAACCTTTGATTTGGACAGTTTATTGTGTGGGCCTGACCTTTGATCCGGGTCGTATATCATGTGGGGCCCACCTTGGATGTGGGTCATGCACCGTTAGTAACCGAACTATAATGTGCAGTGTCCACCATTACGTGGGGCTTACCATCAATGTTATTGTCCATCATGTGGGTCCCAACTTCAATATCCACCGCTCATCATATGGAGCCCACCTTCGATATGGACCGTCCATCATGTGGGCTCCATTCATCATGCATGGCCTCCCTTTGATATGGGCCATTCATCCTTGGGGCAGACCTTTGATGTGGACAACCTATAATGTCCTAAACAGGTCCTAAACGACTTACATTTTACCAACAAAACCAACAGATTTTCTAGCTATGTGGACGATCATTCTCCCTATCTAACCCATATCATCTGTCTCTGTGTAGCCTACATAATCTCTCTCTCGATGGTGCAGCCCACAACGTCCATCTCTTTCTGCTAGTAGCCTGCACCATTCTCTCTCTCTTTCTTCGGTACCTGCATCATTTCCATGCAAATGCTCTCTCCAGCTTCTCCATGGAGGCCATAGATTGTACCCTTTTTTAAGATTGCAATGGAGTTGAAAAAAATGCTGAGCTGAGAGTCGACATTATGGCATCTAAAAGAAAAATGTCCAGACAACAGTTTGACATTATGGGGTACAAATACTGCCGGCCATATTCATTCATCTGCATGCGTGCCTTTGACATCTCTTGTAGGTACATGGGCCACATTCATTCATCCACATGCCTGCCTTTCACATGACTTGTATGTAAGTCGATCCAAATCCTTCAATAGGTGTACCTCACTACAAAAGATATTTTGCTAAATGAATGTCTTAGCTCTTGACCATTTTTATTTTTAGCTGTTCATAGACACCCCACCAAGTGTACAGAATGGACAATCACACCCGATTTTTTTATCGCCTTTCACATAGAAACTTGGAACCATACCTCATGTTCATGTATAAGTATATTCAATTTCACCCATATAGTTCAATCTTATCTAATTCAAAGCTTAATTTAAACTATTCAAATTCCAAAATAAGGCCAAATTGGCTATTTGTAATAATAGAAATTCAAAATCTGCTCTTACTAGAAATAGTAGCTTCTCAAAAATAAAAAGCTTATAGAATGACCGAGCAAAAATTCAATTTCTATCGTTATCTTCTCCTCCTACAGTTGTCAAGTAGTCCTACAATCAATGAACAATAAGTCAGATGCAAGGATTTGGTTAAAGATAAGGAGTGCGAGTTGGTTTTTATTTTTGACACAACATCTTTATGACATCATTTTTCTATTTTTTTTTTAAAAATTTCTCCTCCACTTATTTATCATACATCTGTTTATTACTTTTTTAAAAATAATAAAAAATATTTTTTTCTTTTAACACATTCACCCTTAAACTCCACATAAATTACTAGACCAGCCACACCAATCAAACAATGAAAGCGTGTTGTGTGTTTAAGAGCTTTAAAGAGCCAATTACATGTAGTGATTTGGTATTTACCTCTCACCGACCCACTAATAAATAAAAGGCTATCACCTCCAACTAAACATACTCATCTCCACTCATATCTCTAGGCCCTTAGCTAATTGAGCAAATCATTTAATTTACTACTATCTTTTACATTATTTTTCATTTACTACGTTATTATATCTCTCTTCTCATATGCTCCCTAGTGTAGAGTTATGTTATTTATTTCTTTGTTCATTTACTTATTTTCAAATAATAATTTATACCTCAAATCCCAAATAATCCAACATCCTTTGAAGTAGAGATTATCTATTTTTCACAAGTAAATAATGATGCCTCATACCTTCCTTCTCTGGAACCAAAGCTTTATTTGAAATCAACAAACATAGATCATTTGGAGTCGTTCAAATCTAAATAATTTATCTTGGCCCGTGTCATTGTCATTCTAAGGTGTCTAGTTTATCGTGGATTATGAGATTTTAGCTCGTGTTGACATCATAAAGCATTTCTTTTATCCTCTTGTTGTAAACTATTCACGGAATTACGAATGACCGCTATGCATTGAATACCTGATTCGCCATTGCTGCGGGTTTGATGTCTTAGTCTTTCGTACCTTACACCCTTAAGGAGTCAATATGATGAGAATGAAAGCGTCTATGTAAGATTGTGGAGCCTATCATATTTATATAATCTGGAAGGTTGAGGAGTTTGAAATCCATCCAAACTTCTCTTCCCAAGGCTCATAATTTCACTTTAACTTGAATGCTATTTATGTGACGCTGCACCACCCTTATACGATTTTAAATGCATCACAACTTCATGCGGTCCATTGATAATCCAGATCACACTATCCAACCCTTAGTACAATCCATACCCTTGATCAATGAAAGGACTCTTACATATTCACGCTTGGGACATGTTGATTAATGTCAATGATGGCAAGCAAATGATCCATATTCATAAAACAATTGAGAACCATTCAAACATCTTCAAATTGGCCCATGTAATGGTTGTTTAAGCCCCAATTTCCATAGTGTCACCTGCTGTACGGGTTGGATGTCATGAACACACCCCCATTGGTCCACGTGTAGCACTTATAGAGTAGGCTTGGAAACGGATTGGCTACTCCCCCTGACACCAGCTCCGTGGCTGGTGGTCGGTGCTCTGTGGATCCCCCATGATTTATAATGTTTCATCCATTCTGTTCATACATTTTTAAAGATCGTTTTATTACTTGATCCCAAAAATGAGAGGGATATAAATCTCAGGTGGACCATGCCACATGAAAACAATAGTGATTGGATAGCAACCATTAAAATTCTCCTATGGCCCATTATACTGTTTATTTGACATCCAATCTGTTGATTAGGTCATACAGGCCCAGATGAAGAGAAAAAACAAATATCAGCTTGATCCAAAACTTTTATGACCCCCAAAATGTTTTCAATGGTCGACCCTCATTCAACACTGTTTCCTATAACGTGGTCCACTGGAGATTTGGATGTATCTAATTTTTGGAATCACACTGTAAAATGATCTTTAAAAACAGATGGATGGCATGGATGAAACACATACATCATGGGGGGCCCACATAGCACCGACCATCAGCCATTGGCTGGTGTCAGGGGGAGTAGCCAATCCGTTCCCAGTAGGCTTATGCTAAGGACCTGTAAGGTATGGCGGAACCGGCCGCCTCCTTTCCATCACCTGTCTTCATACTGGCACTGAAATGCTGAATATTCTCCCGTGAAATATTCTCATTTTCTACTCTGGGTCAGATAGTTGAATGGATCCGATTGATATCATCATGACACGTGTACGGTAGTAGATGGCTCTACTAGATTCCGGTTACTGGACTATTTCTCTTCTCAAATACTCAAAGGTAAAAAGGCAGCCGCTGAAAGAAAGAAATAGAGAAATGAAGTTCGTGGTGAAGGCTTGTAATAGCAGCAATGGAAGAGCACGGGCAGGCGTTCTCCACCTGGGCAGCTGCCCGAACCCGATCGAGACACCATCCCTCCTTCTATCAACCCGAAAGGGGCTGCCCGTTTTCATTACCCTGGATCTCCTCCCTTCTCTCCCTTCCCCCAATTCCCTTCTCCTTCAAACTAGCCCTCTCCACTTGTAAGTTCCAAAAGCAGTTCCTCTCTTCCATCCTTCTCCTCTCATTTCTACACGTGGCATGCACGTGCCCCCCATCCGAACCGTTCTACTCGTGGGCCCGCTCGGTGGATTGCTCATCAACCCAATTATCACAATTAAAGAACAATGAGAGCCTCCGATTTGTGGGCCATAAAATGAAAAGTAGACAACGGTCCAAATTCAACGAACTGTTTTCCATCAGTATGAGGTTAGAGCAGTCGACTTTGGGCCCATGCTCCATCTGCAGTGGGTCCTATGAGTTGGACGGTTTGGATTGACGCACGTGTGCCATGTGAACACGTGTATGGATTTTACATGTTTCAAGTACCCCTTCACTCCTTATTAGATATCATCACTTCACAGCTTCAATAAACAAAAATTTCATATCTGGTTTTCATGCAAGTACTAAGGAAATGATATTTCAAGGACACATGTCGGTTTTAAATATCCTCTGATATGATTCATCATAGGATAGTTGGATCGATTTCAGTCCCAAATGTAACTGAGTAACAACACTGATATGGGATCGGAAATGACTGAAACGGCTGATACAGGGCGAGTCATAGTATATTTTTGGTCCCCTGGCGAGTCACACTCCAAAACCGCTACTTAGGGTGCATTTGGATGCCTGTAAGTTCTTTAAGTTGTGACTTACAGGTGAAAGTAACTTACAGGTAATCTTGTTTGGATGTAAGATTACCTGTGAGTTACTTGCTGGTAAGTTGGTTTTTGTGTTTGGGTAACCTGTAAGTTAATTACATTACATGTAAGAAGATGTATATTCATACTAAGCAAAGCTTGGAGTAGGGAATTGTTTCAAAATCTGATTGACTCATAAGAAAGATTGGCACAAAGCATGCCATTTTGTTAAGCCCATCTATATGAATAGTTGGGCTGATTCTTAGGTGGGATTTACATACCTCTCTGCTAGAGCTAACCCGGGGTCAAAGCGACCCTGAAGTTGAGGTAGATGCTGGAGACGGCTGGTGGTTCCTTCAATGCCCATGAATGGGTGTCTTCACTCAATTGCGTTTCCCCCTTCCTTTTCCAAATTTAAAAAAGAATCCGTTAACCTGTAAGAAAGCCCCTTGTAAGCAAAAATATGGCATTTTCCCCTGTAACTTTTCTTTCAGATTTACCTGAGACTTTATTACTGGTTGAGAGTAACTTATCTGTAAGTTTCTTCCCCCAAACACCACCAATAAGTAACTTATAGGTTAGGAAGTTACATTTTACAAAACTCTTAGGCATCCAAACGACCCCTTAAGTTGTGCACCCATTTGATGGCAGAGCTCAGAGTAGTTGATTTTGTGAGTGATCCTTCATTAGGAGTTGGATTAAGTTGAACCAACAACCCCCCCCCCCATTCATGCAGAATAATGATGCGCATAACAAGGGTGATCGATGAGCTGTGGGTGGCAGTTGGCCTCCTTCCTATACAATGGACGATGAGCTGTGGGTGGTGGTTGGCCTCCTTCCTATACAATGGACACTAGTACTGCTCGCATGATACTTTAATGTACCATAGGGCATGCTTGGATAGATGGAATCCATGCAGAAATGGAAATTGTTTTCCACTGACTAGACAGTTGGGCTGTTTTAAATAGTGGTAGCGTGTTGCGTAGTATTTAGCCCTCTATATTGTGAGGCATAAATAGCGTAGTGTATAGCATACACTACATAATACGTCTATTTTTTAATTTTAAAATATGATGAATATGATAAATAGTTTTTTTTTTTTTAAAAGCAAAAAAAATATAAAAATGCCTAAAAGATGATTCGTTTTTCAAGTATAAGCATGTTCAAACAAGTTATTAATTATAATTTATCAAAAGCCAATCCACATATATAAAGTCATAAACCAAATCAAATAATTATCACATTAATATTTTTCTAAGCAAACCACTTTAATTAATAATGTCTAATTGAAAACCACAAGTCACAACTCACAAGTATGAAAAGAAATAAAAATCCCCACTAGTTTAAGAGTATGAAGTACAATACAGATGTCATCTATACAAAGAGGGGTTTTCTAAAACCTTTTTCTTTTAAGTTTATTTGTAAAGTTTTTTAGCGTGTGAGTTTGATACCAACTTTAACAAAGGATCACCACCATTTTAAGTGAAAATAGACAAAGAAAGATTTGGTTTTAACTTTATATATTAGGTTTTTTTATAATGTGAGTTTTACACAAATTTTAACAAACAAAACTTTAAAAAAAATGTAGCATACACTACAACCCTCGTAGCGTATGCTATAGGGGATTTATGCTATTTAGCTACGTTAATGCAGCGCTACGCCACACGCGCTATTTGAAACACCGGTTTGGATACATGAGTTTCATAGAGTAATCGGTACTCTTACCCATGGTCGGAATTCTCTGGCACAAGAAACAAGGTGAACGTTATCTAATGAAATTGAGGATTCCACTTGCTACCCAAACAGGCATCCCATTTTTGGAATCCTATTTCTACAGTGACCATGTAAATTATTATTGGGCAATCCTTATATTATCCATAGGAATCCAAATGGAATCCATGTATCCAAACACACCCTAGATGTTTTACTCTATATTTCTAAATAAGTTGGACTTGAACCCATTTTAACTCTCTATTTATAGCGACTTGACATCATGATACACAATTTCTCTACAAACATTACTGCCTTTTGAGTTTGGTAATTACAACCCGTCTTGCTATGTGCAACCAACCATATCATCATAATTGTTTCCGTAGGCCATAGCCTTGACCCATGTATTTGGATTCAGCTTCAGGAATCCTATTTTGCCAATAATTTTTAAGGCCATATCATTGGTAAGTTAACTGGATGTTCATCCCTTCTCACGACCTTGATCAAAGTCCTTTCAGGTCTTCCTTTCATCCTTTTTAAAGCTTCCCTCCGTACTAGAGTTGTCTCTGGTCTTCATTGCACATGCCCAAACTAGACAACTATGAGTTAATTTCTCACTGTTGCTTAAGGATTGTTGTCATGTGCCCTCTTGATTCATTGGCATTTTGTTTCCTAGTTGTTTAGGAAACAAACCTAATAGTAGAAGATTGATTGTTTGCAGTAGATGGGTTCAATGAACTACCTATGAAGGAGAAATAAATAGCGCAATTCATGAACTATTGTTTTTGGAAGTGATTGTCTAAATACCCAGAGAAAAGACAACTTGTTACTACCCAACATTGTTGGATTTTGTTGCAGAAGATTTCTTCATGACTACATTAACCATAAACATCATTGTTGTGGATGAGTTACTGGGTAACACCAGGTGAGGATGACCTAATGTCGAGTTCTAAATAGCAACTTTAAATTGATATTTTTGGTCCTCTGCCTTTCAGATCCTCTCAGGTGGAGTGCAATCTGTGTCAACATGTTTGATTGTTTGTTAAAGAAAAAAGGCCTGTTCATAGGAAATTACACGTTTTCTCCTTATAGTTTGTATATCTAGGTTTCTACAAAAAGCTGGAGACAACTCCATGGGGGAACTTTGATTAGGATTCAAGGGCCTGAAAGAAGAATGAGGGGAGACCTAGAAGGACTTGGATTGGGGTGGTGAGAAGGCATATGAAGGTTTGTGCGTTATTGAGGATAGGGCCTTAAATGAGAATGATTAGCAGAACATGATTACAGGTGCATATGGGTCGGATCGGGTCGAGTGAGTTCCATACTTGAGCCATTTAATGATCAGGCCTGAGTTTTCATCTCCTAAACGCAATCCATAATTGTGTTGGCTGGGTCCAATTCCAAATAAGCTAGGTGGGATGGAATCTAGACCAAGAGTAAGAGGACCAGTCTTCTATGGGTTGGGTCTAAGTTGATTCGCCTAATTTCTAGTTCCCTGTTTAATGTGGATTGCTTCTTAAGCACCCTACCACACGTTTTCTTTCAGTAGGTTTTTAAATCTTAGTTAATTCCCTTATACCTTAATTGAAGGGTATGGTTGTGATCAGGTTGCATGGTCCAAACGATCCTAACACATTTGGAAGTCAGCTTCGGGACAGGTCTGGTCAGGTCAACTATAAGAGGTCCTAGACAACCAGTTGATAATCGGGGTAGCATGTTGGATCCATACCGAGCTCAGTAGTTCCAATTTTGAATCCTGGTTGGATCCAACAAACCGTCAGGTCATTCCAACCCATTTGCACCCCTAAACATGATTCATAAAACCAAAGCCAAATAGCTGGGACAAGGTATGATGGTGGTGGTGGTGGCGGCGATGATGATTGATGCGTATATCCATAGTTAGATGAACATCAGTAGAGATACAGTACCCCCAAGAACACATCATATTTGCACAATTACATGAGGAAATGCTTATGATATTTGGCTTTTGTATTGGATTTGGCCCCATAAATTGATCCTTCCTTTACATGGGGCAGAGGCATCGTCTACCATAAAATTTAGAATCATGTGCTTGACTTTCTGCAATCCAAATAACCATCCTAATTAACACCGGAAATCCTTCTCATAATTACAATCGGGGCCCACTTCTGACATCCCAAGATCCTCACTATAGCGTAAAGGTGGGCAGCCTAATATTATCTCTGTTGACTAAATTAGCTTCTTTCTTTGCTAAGTAACATGCTTAGCGAGAGAAGATCCTGCCTGCACATCATTGATATTGGGTGGAATGTTCACCTTCTGTCTATGTATCAAGCCGTATCTCTCTTAATTCGGCCTCTTGGCTGGCGTGGCCAATTAGACAGGCCTATATTTTGTTGCAACCTTCTGAAATCCTTGATGATAAAGTAGAGGCCTTTATACTTTCAAAACGGTCATTGTCACCTGCAATTTGAAATCTCCAAACAAATATCATCGTGACTCCACTGCAATTCTAGACTTGTTTGTGGTCTGCCCAATTCATGCAATTTCTATTATAAGTGAGTTTTGGATGTTTTTGCAGCTTAGAGTGCCCTTCGCCCAAAACTATTTCAAATATTGGAGGTTTGCACAAGATGATGGGTTTGCACGAGTATGGGTTCATAGCAGCAGCAAGAGATTCTATCGTTTGCCTTCCCAATTATGAAAACACCAATAAACTTGGAGCTTCTTTTGAGACAACTTGTGGTCGCCGACTGGTATTGTTCATGCATGGTTTTGTATTATTACTAACACGTTGATTGTAATCACCTATGTAATAGACTATTAGATATCACTTGATTATAATCAACCTATGCAATAGTCTATTATGTAGCGCCTATGGGAGATTTGTGCTCTCATTGCTTGTCCCTTGCCCAGATAAAGAGGAGGGTTGCATCAGGTTGGCACCCGGTGCCAAACTTATGCCATAACTGCAATCATGAATGTGAACTGTATGACATTCCAAACTCATACTAGGGCATTCCCTGTAAGCAACACACTGCATTGGAACCTAGGTGCGCTGAGAAATGAGCAAGGGTTGGCCAGGGCGTCCCCCGGAAGTGACATGCCACAACAACACCTGGTTGTTTGTGACTTGTGAAAAGTAGGCAAGGGTTCCCTCACCATTCTGGATGTGCACTGGTAGAAGGAGCTAAGACTTGATGACCTATGGTCTAAGTGATGTTATGGTCCTTGATAGGGTGGAATGGCGGAATAGGATTCATTTAGCTGACCCCAATTATTGGAATAAGGCTTAGATGATGCTGATAACTATTGTCTGACTTCTTTTCTGTTTTTCAGGTGAAGCCTGCACAGTACATGGAATTGATATCTTCTTTAAAGCCAGACCTGTGGGCCAGTTTGGCTGATGAAGTGCCTGCTTGGGTTTCTGAGAAAAGGAACATGACCTCTGTTGATCGAACCATGCGTTGGCTTGATGAGTGCATTTCTTTGGACCCAGTATGTAATGTTAATGCTTTTCATCCCTTGTTTCAAGTGGTACTAATATTTTATTTGTTCTGTGCATATTTAAGATGTGGTGTTAATGGGTATGACTTATGAGTTAGAGATTCTGGTGGTTTAAGAATCTTCACGTTAAAATTTTATTTGTTTTGCTACAGCATTATTTATTTCTGTTCTCGTGTACTGCACATTCAATTGCTTCAATGCCTTGATAAGAGCATCACTATGATTTAACTATTGCACTATGTGGTCATGTTTTGTGTTCTTCTCATGCATCTTATAATTGTTTTGAAATAAATGACATGATGTTGTTTTTATTTTAAATAATTTAGGCAGGCGGAGGAAGTATTTTGGGAGCCATTGTTGGAGGATCTAGTTTAGAAGAGCGCAAGCGTTGTGCTCAAGAAGTTGCAAGGAGAAACGTTTCAGGTTAGTTTGACTCTTTGTGGTGCCTGTTCTCTAGCTTCTTTATCAAAACTTTCTTGGAAATTCAAAATTCTAGAATATTGCATACTTATATAATTGTAAGGATAACCTATTGAAAGATTACAAATGGAAGATGCTTGATTTGAATGGAAAGTGATAGGGGAGTGCATATTGTAATGATTTTATTTATAGCAATTCAGATATTAAGCAGACCTACTGAAGTCTCCCAAATATATAACAGTAGAAATGCATTTAATATAAAAGAAAATCTCAAGGCATTGTTGACATAACCTCATATAACTCAACTCTCAAGACTTAAATGACTGCCTTGCATGTGTTGTTGATGAGTCTCTAGCTGGATGTTTTGTGATGAATCCACTTTGTTTTATTGTTTTCTCCACCATTTTACTTTTAGGGGGTGTTTGCTTTTTCCAATTATAACAGTTGTTGACTGGAAATGGGCAATGATTACTTACCATGTAATTGTGTATCACTTACATTTGACTGCGAGGATTACATTCTACCATTGTTTGCTTTAAGGGCCATCATTGGAAAAATGGTAATTCTATAGTGCAAAAATGTACTGATTACATTTTCCTTTACCTGTTTACTTTTGTATTTGACTATAGATTTTTGTGCCGTACTTCCCTCTTAAACAAACACCCTAAAATGGCAAGGAGGTCTCATTTACTCTGAATTACACTCGAAATTGGAAAACCAAACAGGCCCTTAGCTAAGGATAAGGTGGCTCATCAAATAGAATGACTAGGTTGAAGATAAGTTTGAATTTTGCACTATGAAGAGGTTTTGCAAAATTTTTGGGAGTGCTTAGCTATTCTAGAATGCATCTCTATGATCGACATGGCCAAGAGAGATAGCAAGGCTATGCTACTTTTAGGCATGGACATGAACAAACCAAGTTTCTGTGGCATTGTGGCTCCATACTGCTACTTGGATTATATGTGATGTAAAATGGTATTAGCATGCTAGGTCCAGGCCTTTAATTTCAACTTTCAAGTGCTTATGAAAGATACCTAGTTAGAGTATTAAAAACTAAATAATATAACAAATTAACAAATAAAAGGCAATAGCTAGAATTGGATGAATTGAGTATGAATTGAAATATCAATGTGGGCACATCGTATCGATACATGATACAGGGCTGAATTGGGAAATTTGAATTTTGTTTTTCAAAAATTTTATCTTCCTTTTCATTTAAACCATGGAGGAGAAGTCATTTTAGACTAGATCTAGGCTTAATTTGGGGATAGTATAAAAGATTTGAATGGGATTCAACAAATCGAAGTAGAATGGTCTGTTATGTGAAAAATCAGAAAAGGGTAAACCATCACTTCGGTTTTTGTTTATTCTAACCCTCGTTTTGTTGTATTTCAATGAATTGGGCCTTAATTCACCAAATCATGTTTGGTTTGTGTTCAATTATGGCCCATTTGGTTAACTTTGAATAAGTCAATCCGACGGACAACGTTATTATAAAAGAAAGGTTGGATACACCATTATATACATGTCCACAATACCAAAAGTGGTGGATTCTTTTATATCTCATAGTTTCTCCTTTTTCTGTTTTTTTTTTTTTTTTTTTTTTCCATAATTCTTTGGTTTAATACATGTAGATCAATTCAAAAGTAAAGAAGCACCTGAACAAGGTGCAGCTATAGTTTAAAATCCTAAAACACAATCACAATAATTAATGTTCAAGTATTTATTTATTCTGAATTCACAAACTTTTCTTACCTATTTGTGTATTCAGCTCAATTTTCTTCGTACATGAGAACCAATCGTCGGAAGTCCCCTTCAATCCTATTTGGTTCTTCCTAAGTTACCTTGGAAGAAAAGATGAAAATGGGTTTATAAAAAAAGAAAAGAAAACGTATTGGGAACTCTTCTTGAGACCAGTTCCCGCTCCCCGTTTCTGGTAACTATTGTTAAAAAATGCATCTGATGCATTTTGCCCATTATTGAGACACGTCTCCATGTCCAGATTACACAGAAACTAACAAGAAAGTAGGACAAAGTGTCACCTGAGCTAGACAAACAGAGACTGGGTACGTGATTTTATAGGTGGGCTGAGATCAGGGACAGCCTGAGTCGCTGGCCTGGTTTTGGAAGCTTTGGGTCTCTCTTGAAGCCTTCAGCCTTCTTTCCAGCATGTGGGGAGGGAGGTGAATGAAACCACGGATTTTCAGGCGAAAGCAAGGTCGTCCAGAGACGAGCTGCTGATTTTCAATTTCAGAAGCCTGCAAGCAAGAGCATTAGCAGTTTTTGCTGGTGTAGTCGGGTGTTTTGTTGTTTGCTGGGGTCCTGGGGAAGGTCCTCTTCGAGTTTTCATTGCAGCTCTTGAGATGTTCCTGTTGTACTAATATGTTGCTATGTTAACAAATTTGAATATTACCCTTTGAAAAAAAAAATCAGCTGTTGTTTACTATAGCTGAAGCCTGTAAGTGCTGAATATTTGTATATTACTATAAAAATGTATTTATTATGCTAAATTGCATATCATGTGTCTGCACCCATGTGCAATTACTTCATGTGCTCTTAGTTGTTTGTGCTATGTCATATTTTCACCTCAGTTTTGTAGGAAGTGAGGAAAAGATTGGACTTTGATTATTTGATCATTTCCTCCTTATGTTAGTTTCTGGAGGAAAAGGATATAGTAGGTCATGCCCAACTGTAATAGCGTACCGTACCAATCAACGAGGGCCATGTGGTATATAAAATCACTTCATGTATATTTTTTTCTGATATATATATATATATATATATATATAATATATATATATATATATATATATATATGAGTGATTTTAAGATATCACATGGCATCCTGTGATTGGTAAATGTACCCTATTACAATAGGGCATGACTTACTGTATTGTTTCCCATTTCTGAATCTCAGAAGGTATTTGATTTGGTTCACTACAAGTTCATTTCTTCAGAGTCTCAGACATAGATTGCTTCTTTGATGCTTCAAATTTTCTGAAATTGTTGAAGAAATGCTTGATTTAGGTTACTGTATAGGAGGCTTTGGGCTAGGAGAGAGTATGGAGGAACGCCCTGCTCTTCTTAATGCAGTAACTGTAAGATACTAATCCTGGTTTAAATGGAATTAAGTGCTTTTTGGGAAGATATATTTCATGGATATGTTGAATTTATTTTTCAAGTCCAATAAGTTGTACGTCTTTTAAATCATCGTTTTCTCTAAGGGCCTGTTTGGATTCATAGAAAGGAAGGGAAATGAAATTCTGTTTTCCATGAAACTAACTTTCCTTTGTTTGTGAGTCCTTTTGTGTGGGAATTTGTGAGAAACACAATTTCCTGCTTACCTTTTTTTTTTTTTTTTTTTAAATTGAAAAAAAATCATTAAATTAGTTTTCTCGCTTCCACCCCTAAGAAATTATTTTCCCACAATGGAAATAAAATGAGTTTTCAAGAGTCAACCCAAATGTGGCATCATCCACCTTTGATAGTCTCACATGTGTCACATTTGCCAATGTAACCCCCAATGTGATGTAGTCCATGTGATTTGGACAATGCCATTACAACGTCACATGCCCCAATGTGCCATTTGGTCCTTGTAACCCCCAATTTTGTAGTCCTTGTCATGGCACAAAGTTGACATTGCCATTACAAGTTATGTGATTTGGACAATGTCATTACAACGTCACATGCGCCTATGTGCCATTTCGTCTCAATAACCCTCGCATTTGGTGGTCCTCGTAATGGCACAAAGATGGACATTTCGATTACAAGTTACGTGATTTGCAAAATGCCATTACAACATCACATGTGCCAACGTGCCATTTGGTCCGTGTAACCTCCACATTTGGCAATCCTTGCAAGGAAAATGCCATTATAACGTCACATGCACCAATGTGCCATTTGGTCCCTGTAACCCCCGCATTTGGCAATCCTTGCAATGGCACGAAGATGGACAATGCCATTACAAGTTATGTGATTTGGACAATGCCATTATAACATCACATGTGCCAATATGCCATTTGATCCCTGTAACCCCCGCATTTGGCAATCCTTGCAATGGCACGAAGATGGACGTTGCCATTACAAGTTATATGAGTTGGACGATACCATTATAACGTCATGTGCATGTGTCAAATGCCAGCCCCACATCTTATATACACGTGTGGTACCTTTTCAATAGTGAGGGTTACAAGGAGGCCCCTTTGACCAGGGTTTGCAGACAATTCGTGTACCTTGCACCCCACATGCCAATGTGACACGTGCCTTTGTACAACTTCACTTGCTCCATATATGCCATATGTGCCTATGTGCCACTGTGCACGAGTGCTACCCACTAGCTTTGAGTGCCTACATGTCAAATGTGCCAATGTGTCTCTTATGTAATATGTGCCATCATACAGCTTCAAGCACCTCTCATGTGCCACAATTCAACTTCAAGTGTCCCACATATGTTTTGTATGCCACATGCATGTGCAATTATTCATTTTCCAATGTCCCATTCTTGCTAAATGTGCTAAGCTGACATATTGCAAGAACTATTAGGATTATTTTTTTTTTTTCAAGAAAAAATTTCTTTTGCCAAACAAAGAATTGAAAATAGGTCCAAATTTCTTGGAAAATCTTGTGAAAACAAACAAGGAAAACTATATTCTCTTTCTCATAGTTTCTTAGCAATAAGGTTTCTTGAGAAACACTATTTCCTTTCACATGCTTTTTACAAATCTAAACAGGCCACAAGCTGTCTATTTAAATATGTAATATAATAAAATACTATCTTCTTGTTCATCGAATATAAAAAAGTTTCCTTACCATTCTTTCTTTATGATAAACATGCATTTCCTTACCATTCTTTCTTTATGATAAACATGCTCTTTCTGCTACAGTTCCATTCAACGTTTGAAAACCCAAATTAGACTCACCTGTTTTTGTCAGCGGTTCCCAAATGGCCAAATCGTCTAACCCATGACATTTAGTTAAATAAAATGGTATTGATGAAGACATAACGTCACGTACACCCTTACGTACATATCAGAGGAGGAGGCGAGCCGCGCCAACTTCCCTGTGGCTAGGCGAGTACCCGTAATCGTGCTGAAGACCCCATGTGCATGTGCGAGCATCTGGAAGACCCCACACTGGGAAGATGCACATGGGCTGCTTTATGGAGTGATCCAGATTGTTGGATAAGAGGGACGCGACGATCAGGCCATTGGATCACATAATCTGGCTATTGATCGTTGATCGTTTACATCAGTTTTAGACTTTATCATATTTTAGGATTTAGTTTTTGATTCTTTTATATTTGGACACATTATGAGTGTTTTAGTTGATTTTATTAGACTATGGCTATTTTCGTTAAAGTTCACAAGACGAAGATTTTTCTAATTTTTGGAACTTTTTTTTTTTTTTTTACACACGCACACACATCGCACACAGTCACGCTAGTGGAATTTCACCACCTATGGATACTCGAACCCTTGACCGGGTGTTGAAACTCCTGAGAGTCTACCACCCGTGCAAGAGTACGAATCCAATTTTTGAAACTTCTTGGATCTATAAAAAGAGGAGGGCATGTGACTCATTGAACTTCGTGATTAAAAAAAAAAAAGAAGAAGAAGAGAAAAGCTCTTGCTTTCTTCTCTCATCTTCATGCGATTTGAAGATATTTACATGTGATTTAGAAGGAAGATTGGTGCAAGACTAATCTTCATCAACGGAGGTGCGAGGTCTCCATCCATCCCCACACCATCTTTTCTTTTCTTCCCCATCCAGGTATTTTCTTTAGATTCTTAATTCTCCCATCCTAAATCTTAGTTTTCTCCCAAACCCAACTTTCCCATACCCATCCAAAAATCCAAACCCTAACCCTAAACGTAAATTTCCTAAATTTCCTACTTTCCTAAATTACCCAATCCTAATTTTCACCCTATGTTGTATTAGGTTTCTTATTTTGAAATAGATTATACCCTATGTTAATTGGATGTTCCTACATCCATTAGATCCTAATTTCTTTTTATTTAATGATCTTGTGTTACGATGTTGGTTGTAGGTCAGGATTATGCATGATTTTCTTTTGATTTTCATGATATTTGTGATGAATATAGCGACGTTTGTGTTTTTTTTGTTAAATATCTTAATTCGGTTATTTGATCTCACATGTTAGTTCATGCATCGGTCCTGCATCAGGTACTCATCATACAACAAAAGCACATTTATTAGAGTGGTTGGGATACTAACATCCTTTGGACTTAGGAGGTCGATGGTTTGACTACTATTAAGCTTAGTTGGCTTTTTATCTATCTAATTTTGAAAAGAAAGCAATTGATCTGTCGTGTCCAATTACTGTGCCAAGCCTTGGGCCAATTGAACCGGGTGGTCCAAAGTCATTAGGCTTTTTTCCTAAAATTCGCATCAAGTGACCTGGTCCATTGTTTTGCCCAATTCCACTCCGACATTCTGACCATACAGCCCAAGATTTAAATTTGGCTCTATCCCTTTGTTATGCTTCTATTCCTTCCCTATCTTTTATTGCTGTTATTTTGTTGGCTAGATGACATAGGAATCATATGTAAAATATGCATATGACAAAAAATTTAGTATATAAATGTAACTTACAGCATGGTGTATAGATATATTTTTGTTAATTTATAAAAAGGGACTGATATCCACGCCCTAAATTTTTGTGCATGCATTGGTACTATTCTAATACCAAGAGCTGAAAAAAGTGTATATTCCCAACACATATGGTGTGTATATTATCTCTTTCTGAAGCTATTATAGGCCAATGCCCCTTTCACTAAGGTGTCCAAATGTTATGTTAACATAGTGGTGGAATACAATAATAGAGTGCATGCAATGATAAACATGCAAAACTTAACACAGTGGATTTGTAGAATATCCGATTTATGTGATTGTTCAATGCAAATGTCTATTGATCGATAAGATTTGATGTTATTTCAAATATTGACTCCATTGCAAGAATATGCACCCAAACATGAACTGTTGATAGGCTTTTATTAACATGGGAAACAAACTCATTCCAGGTTGTGGTCTGGCCACACATGCCTTTCATTACATTCCTCAAAGAAAAACTCTCGACTAAAACGTAAAAATCAAAGAGAACTAATTTACTATATGGTATAGAGTAGACTGATGCAAATGATGCATACAGTCCTTATCTGTCTTTCGTCTTCAGAGTGTCCAGATCATTGATTAGGCAAAGCATTCTGGTGCTTCAATTCAAGGACTCAAATGGCCTGGTGTTCATGTCTTATATAGCTTCAAGAAGTTCAAAAGTTCCGGCAACATGTCTATCTTACCCTGAGGCATTCCAAAGACCTCAGACAACAACAACATTAGGCTATTCTACTGTAGAAAACCAAGGGTCAGCGCGGATTGCCTTGACAGTTAGCACAGGACCACCTGGGGAGTGCTATTTAACTGTTCGAACAGTTAGTGTGGGGTCACTGCTTGGAGCTGTGGATAGTCACTGCAGAGCTACCACCAGTCCTGAACAGTCAACGCTAGGCCACTACTGAGGCATATCAAACAGTTAGCATGAGCCAGACTGCTAGTACTTAGTTGGCATAGGGCCACTGCTGGAGGTCTAGCCCATAGGCTAGTGCAAAGCCAGTGCGGGAGAAGGAAAAGAGAGCTTTGCAGAGGATCCTCTTGTGCGATCCCAAAAGCCAAATAGTATGAGTTGTGCATGAATGGCAAAAATGAAGGCACAAAGGGGTATTTATTGTGATGGATTACACAGTTATTTCCTGCCTAAAGGTTGATTAGGCAGTTAGGGACACATGTCGAGTTTGGATAATTCAGTGTTTTCTGTTGGCAGGTGCTAGCACGAAGTGGAATTTTGCTGAAGAGACTGGTGCCGCGCGGCCTTGAAGAAAGTTAGCGTGATGTGGCTTCCTCAGGCCCACACTGCCCTTAGACAATGAGCGGGGATCGAACTTCGATTTCTTGGAACTTGTTGGCTGTCATCGCGTGCTATCACGGATCGTGTCTAAAGGGTGCCTTGCTGGCCTTGACCATTAGCACAGAGCGCCATTGATGGTCTCGCACTGACCTTAGTCAGTACATGATCTGAACTTGCACAACTTGGAGATGAGCGCAGGCCGTCTTGTGCTGGCCAAGGATGGTTAGTGCAGTTTGGACTTAGCAAACTTTTAGTGCCAACAGATTCATGACAAATAAATAGACACTTAACAGAGACAATGACATAACTTGAGGAAGCACACTAGCTCATAGAAGTGTTTTGGTATCAAGGTATGGAATATTGTCCGAAATCAGAATGTACAATGGGAACAGTGGCCATAGCAGTCCTTACAACCATTTTCTTTGTCTCCCCCTCCCCTGTGCTCATCTCCAAGTTAGTGCAAGTTCAGATCATGTACTGACTAAGGTCAGTGTGAGACCATCAATGGCGCTCCATGCTAATGGTCAAGGCCAGCAAGGCACCCTTTAGACACGCTGGCCAAGGATGGTTAGTGCAGTTTGGACTTGGCAAAATTTTAGTGCCAACAGATACATGACAAATAAATGGACACTTAACAGAGACAATGACATAACTTGAGGAAGCACACTAGCTCATAGAAGTGTTTTGGTATCAAGGTATGGAATATTGTCCGAAATCAGAATGTACAATGGGAACAGTGGCCATAACGGTCCTTACAACCATTTTCTTTGTCCCCCCCCCCCCCCCCCCCCCCCCCCCCCCCCCCCCCCCCCTCCCCCCTCCACTCGTTATCCTTTCGTAATGGCCGTTACGCAACTACTTTTTAAGACCTTGGTATGCAATGTTGCCAAAATCGTTATCGTATCGCAAATCGTAAAAGGGGTTGAATCGTATCGTAAATTGTAAGATTTATTTTATTTTATTTTATTTTATAAATATACATATAAAAAACAAATGAAAAAAAATATAAGTAAATCAGAAAAGATTAAAAATTCATCAATCATCCATTTCCCTTCAACTTGTACCAATAAAGTAATACATATCATGATATTATCAATTGAGAAAATGTATATAGTATGCATATCATGATATTAAAGGATTCTTGTCTTTTTCCTTTGTTTTCTTTTGTTGTCTTTATAAAAATTTATCTTAAAAAACATACATGTTAGAATCATGTTAGAAAAAATTCGTCTTTTTCCTTTAATAATTTTGTTCTTTTGTACCTTTCTTAAGTGTAGAATCATGTTCGAAAAAATGGCATTCGATTCCATTGTGAATAGTATTTTAATTTCTTTGGTTTTGCTTTTTGAATATCAAAATCCCCAAATCTCCTCTTGCCCCCCTCTCTAAAGAAAAGTTGAGGATATATTTAATAGGGGAGGCCTTTTTTTTTTTTTTTTTTAATGAGCAAAAGGGTATAAAGAAAGAAGAAAAATTGATTTTTTTTAAAAAAATTAAAATTTAAAGTAAAATTTGGGCCCATTTATGTACTCTACGATTATTGTACAATTCATACAATTCGGTACGATTATCATATGATTATTTGGGATTTGCAACTTGGGTGTACGATTCAAATCGTACACCCATACGATACGGTATGAATCGTACGATTCATATGATAAATCGTTCGATTTTGATAACTCTGTTGGTACGTATTGCCTGATATGTACTAGTATTGTCCATGAATAATATGGCTATATCAGTTCATTTTGGCCTGGAACAGTCCATTACAGGGCGACATGCAGTACTGGTGAATGATGCAGTACCCAATACACCAATTCTAAACTTTGTTTGGTATATAGGGGCCACTAATTCCAAAGTTACCACTTCTCTTTCCCAAAGAGAGAGTTCAACAATCCAACTATCCAATCTTTCAAAAAAAAAAAAAAAAAAAAAAAAAAAAACAATCCAACCATCCAAAGACACTGGCTCCTTTACATGGAGGAGCGATGAATAAAAAACTGATTCATGATTGATTTGGGAGTAAGCCCACTTAATAGATTAAAACAAGCACTAGCTCACATATCTTGAATTTGAATAGTGATGTAGGACAATTAACCACTTGCTCTAAAAGCTCGAACTGTTAGAGTATGGCGAATTAATTCCTTTATCTCATAGCCCAGGCCCCACATCTCATGGGTTAGAACCTCGGCCGAACCCCCTCGTGGGCCCCAAATCACATGGGTACCGCCTCACACGGGCCGCCCACCCCGAGTGTGTCCCCGCATCCCACAGGCTACCCCACTCTATCCCGGTGTGAAATGCGCATTAATCACCCCCGGTGAGGAGTCTCGAACACGAGACCTCTCCCATGGGCCCCACCTACCCTAAGTGTGCCCCTGCATCCCACAGGCGACCCCACTCAAGCCCAATGTGAAAATGCCCTGCGTTAAATAGGTACTTCAGCAATATCAACACATGTATGCAACTTTATCTAGGTATTTGTGGTTTTGGTTGTAGAGTAGGCAGTTTTAGCTGCAGAATAAGCACTATGTCAATAGTTTCCAAAGTGAAATTTCTGAGCGTTTGATATTTGGAGCACTAAACATATTCCCTTTGTCCTCTACGTTCATTGCAATCTCTGCCTTGTGGATTATTTGTTTGTATTTTATTGGAATATGTCATCGATGGCATATTTAAATTTCTTCTCTTTTTTCTTTTCTTGAAGTGGGCTGGGAGCATTATGAATGCACTTCAGTTTGGACAAACTTCTATATATGTTCTCACTTAAAATATCATATAGGTCAAATGCTATTATTAAGCATTACTATGAGTGGAGATGCACTGGTATTTTGGGTTTGTAGGGGTCTATGTTTGACATTCTTTGCTTGTGTTCAGTACCAACACGTGTTTTTATCCAAATTGCATAAGCAGAAAGTGTCATCGGTTCCTTTGCTGTTCTTGGATCCCGTCTCTTCCATTTCTTATATGATCTGAGTAATTTTGGCTGCAAAAGAATAGTTCATTCACTTGCCTTGGTTTTTGAAATTTAAATTTTGTTATGGGCTAATGCTGCTGGCCAATTTTTCAGGATATCTTACCTCAGGAAAGACCCCGCCAAATACTTGGTCTTGGACTTCCAGGTGCGTCTTGGTGTGTTTGGAGAAGTGGCTGTGACTTATTGCGCCAAATGTTTCTGCAACATTTCAGATATGTATGTTGTGAATGGGATTTGTTGTTTAAAGACCTCAAACCTTTTCTCTTCTTTTGACGATGACATTCAAAACTTATCTTCTTTGCTTGGTTGATCTGGATACTACATTTAGCTAACACCATATAGAAGTGCCTAGGATTGTTGAATTCTTTCACCACCACACTACAACAATAACAGCAGCAACAGCTACTACTACAATGATGGTGATTCCATGGATTAATATAACTAGCTAAAAACTAGATAGAATATTGTTGATTAGACCATATCTTATTTTCAAATTTATTTTAATTATTATATATTCATATTATGTGAGCCTCTACCATGGTTCCAAAGCCCAGACAAAAGAGGAAGATACTCGTATACTACTACTAGTACTACTATGATGGTGATTCCCTGGATTTTTGTATAGATGTAATATTGTTGATTAGGTCATGTCTTACTCCCATTTATTTAAAGTATTATAATATTTGTATTATGTGAGCCTTTATCACGGTTCGAAAGCCCATAGAAAGGAGGAAGATGTCTGAATGCCTGGTGGGCAGCCAATCGTAAAACTCATGACAATGATTTGGTCCAATGCAGCCTTGTGACAATCTTCCATTCAAAAGATGACCCCAAATTGCTGGGGAAAAGGCTAAGATGATGATGTTGGTGATGATGATTATCTGTTTAATAAAAAGAAGTGTTTTGATATATAATATGCAGCCGTGAAATGATCCTACTGATTTGGTTTCATTTGAGAGCATTCTAGAGCAAGATTTAGCCCCTCCATTCAACATGAAACACTGATGAAAGTGAAGAACTTGCTCGCGTTTTCTCATCCACATTGTCAAAATGATTGTTCTATCATTTAAGAAAATTGAGGACATTTCAAATACTTTCAAAAACCTGGCCTGCCTGATATTGCTTAGAAAATCAAGATTAATTGTAGTAGCTTGATCTTACTTTGTTCAGTTAGTGAACTTGTGGGCTTCATCTTACAGAGGAGGTCTTACAAGGGGTGGCGGCGGGCATCGATCTGTTTGAATCTTCGTGAGTAGCTGAGTTGAACATATCTTCTTAGTCTTGTCACCCATTTTCATTTCTCACTAAAGGCTTAACGGGCTTATTAAATATTTGTAGGTATATCAACCATCTTACAATTGGAGGCTTTGCACTTACCTTCCCCCTCAATGGGGATGAGACACATGCATTTGATTCCCAGCTGAGTGATATTGGTAGTGATGGTACAAAGATAAATCTACGTGCAACAGTTTACAGGTGAGGGATATGACCTCTCCGTACTTCTTGTGTCTATCACTGTCAGCTTGTCCATTAATGTGTTGGAAACATTAGACTGTCAGTTTTCCAACAAATCGTGTACTTACCCTTGAATCCTGCTAAGGTTACTTGTCGGAGTAGGTTTTTGTAATCCTACTCTCTCATGTGGCTCCTGTGTGCACTACCTGAGCGTACATCAGATGGCCCCCACTGTGCATGTAATAGGGACGAAAGTCTGGCTGGTATAGGGATCACGTGAGCTACACATGTATGTTGAATTCGGGTGTGGGTAATCCTGATTCATCCATTTCCTTGCACATGTGGCCCACTAGACGATCAGACAGTCTGATTTTCTGTTAACAACATAAATATGATGGGGTCCATCCAAGGAACAGCTCAGTTGAAACTTGAAACTCATGTGGTACTGAAAGAAAAGGAAGCGGGCATGATCATTTTTACAAAATGGTAGTTCAGAAAGATCAAGGAGTCAGAAATTTGGGAATCAGACTATTTGTAGTTTATTCAAATGAACAAAACTCTCTTTGGAAATTTTGAATTTGTATACTTAAGTTTAGAAGGGCCATGGACACCATCTATTGGTAGCCTATGATATCCCATATATAGGATACTGACAGGGAGTCATGGACACGGATATGTGGTGGGGATAAAACTCTTTGATACTTTATAAGTCCAGGATATGGATACATATATGGATGTGGGTATTCCATTTTTAAATGATATTCATATTGAAGTAATATTGGAATATTCAACATTTTCATGTTTATCTAACAAAATTTCGGGTGGAAGTCCCCACTATTTGATAAAAATATGTTGAAAATTCAAACCATTCTATTAATATTTAACTTCAAGTTTTATTAGACAAGGTATTTTTTAATCTTTCGGAGATGCTAAATTTAATGAAATCGTTGATGTTTACAACTTGCACAGTACAATACACATGCATATTATGACAAGAACGCCAAAATTCCAAAAATAATGATCTAATATGATAGGATTCAGTTAAAACATTTCCTAAAAGTATCCAGTACCCAGTGCCAGTTTTGGTCTCATCTTGTGTCTGATATCATACTCCGAGCACATTCAAGTATCCAAGTAGAGGAATTATGTGACATGTGATTGAGAGAGTTTTTTATTTTTTTTGACCCAACAATGTTAGGGATGGGGTAAGTTTTGGTAACATAAGCCATTATCTGATCTACCCCATCAAGGGGTTAGCCATGCCCCCCAATATCGCCTTTATTGGGATGCCAGCCATCCGATGAAATGGACAGCTATAAGCAATGGTCCATGGTCTGCGTTTACCGAGAGGCAATGGTCCGTATATTCTTTTGAGCTTCTCTCCTCTCAGCTGTTTTTGATATCCTCTTCCAGTCATATTACGCAGGTTGCAGCATCACTGCTTCTTCAGATTCTTCATTATTGCCATCTAGGGGTAGAGCTGGAGGAAGATTCCATGGGAGTTCTTTGGTAAATGCTTTGTTAGGGGAATTCTCCCTTGGTGTCGGTGACTTGGCTGTAGCTGGGGTCATGTTGATGGGAAGGTTGATGAGCTAGTCAAGCTTCTTATGAGATATTGCAGGATCTGATTGAACCGTGCTCCATTCAGCTTGGTCATGCATCCTCGGGCAGACCCTGATCTCCATTCTGGGTGCTAAATATCAGCTCTGTCAGGGATGCTGAAGGTAAGGTCAGCATGGTGCATGGGATAATGGAAGCTATGTGACATTTGGGGAAAATGGTAGGGGTGTCTTTCAGCGATTGCAAAGAAGATTTCTTAGTTTTATTCAATTTAGCTGAAGAGAGGGGTCCAAAAGCAAGCCGAGCTGTCTCAAAGCCAAATAAAGAAAACCCCAAAGGACAGGTGTGAGTTATCCAAGTTAGCCTCATCAATGAACTGTGACAAAGAGAGGGATACCCTAAGGGTGAACAAGAGGGGGCAGGGAATATGTGACATTTCCTAATGAAGCTTTTATCTCGGAATGTCAAGAGGTTGGGTTGGTGATCAAGGGGTGGTAATTCATATCATGGGAGGAAACTTCCCCCCAAAACAAACCCAAATTAAGAATTTTCGTAGGCGTCGAAAGTCTCATTTAGTTGCCTTTCAGAAAACTAGGCTTCAGAGTTCACTGTGGAAAAAGGTTTAATTAGTTCTCTGTGGGTTGGCAGAAACAAGAATGGGAGGCCTTGGATGTGACTTTAATGTCATCTGATGTTCAATGGTAGCCACATCACAAGAAGCATGAGGGATTTTTCGAATTTGATTGACAGGTAATACCTAGCAAGCATGGGGTAGTAGATGGGGGTTGGTTCACTAGATCCTCTTCTACAGAGCTTCTGAGTCATGTCTATACAAAATAGTCACTGTTTCAAGAAAGGAATTGAGATCACGGTGGGAAATGGTAAATGTGCAATCCCCTCTTTATTTTGTGCTACCTATACTAACCAGCATTGGCTCTGAGCGGAAGGTACACATTTCTCATTCTTTCTCAATTCTTGGTGGTCTAGATGTGCCCCCCCCCCCCCCCCCCCCCCTGAACTGGAAGGACATGTTAAGACTCTGGGACCCGCAGCATAACTGGGCTCCTTCTGAGCTTGACAGGGATGGTTGAATATGGGGGTTGGAAAGCTCATGTCGGTTCCTTGTTAAATCCTTTTATGAGGCGTTTCAATCTCCTTTGTTTGTTCCTCTCGCCACCTGACGGAGTTCAATGGATCATAAATTGTTGCACCGTATTCCTGCAAAAGCTCCGTGGGAAAGATTCTTTGAGCCTTGTCCAATGCTCCTGGATGATGCTGGCTTCAATTGACTCGTTTTTTATGTGGCACTGGGTGGTTTTCGTGAGAAAAAGGATCATTTTGTGGAGCCTTTCCCTGCTTTCTGGTCTTTGGTCGATCTGGTCAAAACGCAATCATAGGTGTTTTCATAGTCATTATATTAGTCCTGATGAGGTGTTCAGGAGGGCCAAACTGGACAGGGCTTGGGCTTCGATTCTCAAGCTGTTTGTACCCTGCTCTTTTGAATCTTTTGCTTCTTTTTGGTCCGGATCTTTGTAATGCCTACGGTGTTCACTCATCTTCACCCCTGTTCTTTTCTTTCTTTTAGTAAATTTCAGTGAATTCTCCACACACACAAATGGGGGGGGGGGGAAGGACTAGGATTATCTAATTGGAGGAATGTTTAGGACATTTCTGATGCACCATGGGCTCTGTGATCTGAATAACCTAAATCTTCCCCAAGTTATCCTAGAAATCCATTGAAAATGGACAATTATAACCAATGGTCAACAATTAGCATGGAGCAATTGGATGGATAGGATCATCTAATGGGGGTCTCTTTGGTTTATCTCCCATCCCCCGTGAGCCACATCATATGAATATTTGGATCACTAAATGGTGAACCCACCCACATGTAAAGTGTTTGGGCCGAGCAAATGCTTGGTCAAGCATAGTCCATTCTTCAGCTTTGTAATGTTACCAAACAGGAAAAAGAACCTTTCCATGCCTTATAACCAGGAAATCTTTTGGTTTATTTGCCATGCAGGAAGGACGAGTCACCTATAATCAATGGCTGTAGCTGCTACACATGTCAGAACTACACACGAGCATACATCAATCATCTGCTCAATGTCCACGAAATGTTGTCTCAGATTCTACTAGAAATGTAACTCCTCCCACATCTGAAACTGGTCATGCTCTGTTCTTTTCATTCATGTGTTCATCGGTGTATCTTACATGAACTTTGCCTTATAAATTTCAGCCACAACACCCACCATTATTTGGGTTTCTTTCAATCAATAAGGGACGCGATCAAGTGCGGTCAGTTCAACTCGTTTCATCGGAGATTCATCGAGGGCAGACGTGATCATCTTACATCTTCCGTCCCATGCGCATGACTACTCATCAGTGCTTCACAACAGTTCGATTTTGCACAAGCTCTCTTGCCATTCCAGCAAAATTTTCTCTTGTTAGAGATATCATTACAAAGCCAGGTCAGTTGCGTGTTCTTTCTTGTCTCAAATCCAGTGCTGATAGATGATTTGTTATGATTTTCCAAGTCAGAAGTCAGTGACTGTTTCTTTTCCAGAGATCATATGAGGCGTGTGAGGGATATGTGATATAGAAGCTGCTAATTAGGTGACCCATACAGGAGGAATGCCAATATCAGGTCGCAGCATAAAATTCTATTTAGTGTCCTCATGTTAGACGTGGCAAATATATTGGGCGATTGGGATTGTTCATCTAGTGGGCCACCATTTAGATGGGCCATAAGCCTAAAAATCACAGCAAATTGGACACCTCTGGATACATTTGAGAGTTCTGCTGGTTGAAAATGGACTGCTGTTCTAGCTGTTACTTTTATAGGTCACTGATCAGATGGCGACCAGTCCGATCCTCCTTTCTCTCTGGGATATGACCTATTCAGTGGCCACCATAACAAAGTCCCAATTGCCACGTGTTTGCCTTGTTTACCGTGCCGAAGGAGCAACATAGAACATATATGCGGTGCCAGCTGATGGTTTGGAGAATGTGTAGATGAATGGCTAAGATAAATTGACCAGCGCTACAAATTCGGTGTTCATGTGTGGCCCACATGATGATCAGATTAGCCTGACTTTTGAAACATGAGATCAAAAGTAGGGATCACATGATAACGGGATCCTCACTCTTAAATGCCACGCGCTCGTCTCGTTTCCACCTGTGAGGCAAGTGAGCCAGAGCATTTTGTTCGGTTTTTATGATCTGGTTTGCATTTGTCATGTCTTCACTGCCATGAAATATTTTAATTCGAAATGGTTAGTGATTTAGACTGTTGATCTGATGACCCCGCAATGGATGGACCATGCACCAAGAATATGATAGGAAGATCCTAGCCATCTAATGAATGCTCCCACCACGGATGACTGCGAACTGTGGGCTCATGTGTCCAGAATCATATGATCTTCAAACGCGAAAGGCCTGTTCGCATGCTGCCGGTCGATTGAATTGGATCAAATTGGCCCAATCTACTTCATTTTGAGTGGGAGATGAAAGGAAGTAGATTGGAATCATGTCTCATTTTGACCATTGAAAAAAAAGAAAAAGAAAAGTGAGATAATTAGATGGGAAGGATCTTCTAATCCAGGATATTCTGGGGAATGGTCCATCGAGGAGTGCATACCAGAGCAACGGTTTGGATTATCCAATCAGGTGGCCCCATTTATATGGACCAAAGGAAGGGATCATATGTTTGGTGTTCTTAACTTATGACATAATGCAATGATATGGCCCAAAGTTTGTAACGTAGGGCTTTCAATTTGCACGAATGGGGTCTGACATGCACATTAAATATGGACCGTTGATCAGTTCTCGTGATCTTCTTTTTTACTCTCTTTTTTTTTTCCCCTGTGAATGAATGAAGAGATATAGATACAAAGGCGTGGGATCCACTACAAAGCGATGCTTGGGGCTCACGATGTTGTGTGCATCACATCCAATGCGTCCATCAGCCCCCTCATCGTGTCATTGGTGTCTGAAAATTAGGTGGATGTAAGACTCAGGTGGGCCATACCCCAGGGGACAAATGGATGGGGATGCCCACCATTAAAAACTTTCCAAATTGTGTGGGGCCAGCTGTGTTTGGCATCTTATCCATTCAGGAGTTGCATCCCACCTGAACTAAAGGATGCTCCAAAAGTCAGGCCATTTCAAAAAGCTCATGGCCACACCACGTCATTTTAGAGGTTTTGAGTGTGATTTTACATGGTGTGGCTTACGTGAATTTTGGATTGGCCTGGTTTTTGGGCTTGGAGGGGAATTGGAGGGGATGTACATGATGGACGGATTGGATATCATGCATATATATCATGCTGGGCCCCAGACACAGTGATGTAAGTTAAGTTTAACCTAGGAAGCTTTGTTGTGGATGGGGCCTCTAACGAGATGCTAGCTGACCGTTTATGCGGGACGGTTCCGGTTTTCAGTTTGTACAAATGAGGCCATGGTGCATCAATCCAAAGCCTTTAATATTGTGGGCCCATGCACCGAAAATCACCATGATGAAAAATCCCATGGTCTACTGATGGACGGATTGGATGTCATGTACAGATCAGAATGGGCCCAGACATCAGCTTTAACCTACAAAGCTGTTGCCTGTGGTAGATCCGGCTTCGTTGGCCTTTGAAAACACAGAAAGACAAAAGTTCAGGCTTTTGGTTTATACAAGAGGGACCCATTGTTTGCTTGCTGATCTAATCCGTTACAAACTTTGGGCCATATCCTCGCCTGATGGATGGCTCGGATGGCTTGGACCCACCTGATGGATGGCTTGGATCTTCCGTTGGAATGACAAGCGCACGTGTGATAGAATACGCTTGTGTGCGTGCATGTATGTGCGTACGCGTACGGGATTTGGGATGTTTGGAAGTATAGACCGTACGATCATGAAGGAGCTTAAATGGGACTGACTGCGTATAATAAAATCATACCACGTACACGATTGGAATGACCATATGTGTACACGTGTACGTTGTGTAATGTATGTGGGTAGCATGTGCGATGGTAGATCACTGAAGATCCACACGTGACGCGGCACGATCAATACGTACGTGAGAGATCTTTGCATTAACATCCTTCTATTTTATTTCTCTATTTGGAATTTCTCTCCCTTCTTTTTTCTTTCTATCCCCTCTTCGGTCTATCTAATATTAAATAATGAATAGTGGAAGATATTTTTCCACCCTGCAATTAGTTTCAAACAGTAGATAACTTCACATGTATATAAAAAACATGAAAAGACATTTTAAATGTGGGGCCCACTATAGTAGATGTTACCCTTAACACCATTTAAAGAGCGGATTAGCTGTTACGTGGTAACACCATAGTGGGTGTTACCCTTAACATGTGGGGCCCACTATGAAAGTTTTGGATCAAGCTAATCTTCGTATTTTTCCATTCATCTAGTTTTGTTTGACCTTATCAATGGTGGATGACAAGTAAACATTATGGATCTGATTAAATTGAACCTTGTGAGAAGCTTTTAATGGTTATCGTTCAATCATAGTCCACCTTAGATTTAGATATGCATAATTTTTTTACCACATCCTAAAATGGAATGGAAAAATGAATGGACAGGGTGGACATTTAAAATATCATTAAGGTGGGTCCTACCGCAACACCTAATCCATGCCCAACCATTTCACAATCCTTTAAAACTCGAGTATACCTCAACACAATAAAATTGAGAAGGAGCATAGTTTTGACTGCAGTGTTTAATCATGTGTCATTCAATCCATTCATCTAATGTGCCTCATTGTGACAAAAGAATTACCCAAAAAGCAGTATTCCAAAATCTAGTTGGGCCATAACAGCTAGACTTAAAAGATTTTAGGTATAGGTGGCATGAGAGTTGAATCCGAGTAATTTTTTCAAATCAAGGCCAAATAAGGTGTGATTTATCTGATAGACGGTGTAGATTTTATACATGTTAAGTCGTCTAACCAAAGTGAAAGAAACCAGGTGGGTACCTCCCTCCATGTGTATCGCACGTGCCATGCACCTTTTATTAAGTATAACCACCGTTATTAAAAACCCATGAAAGTGAAACCGTTATACTGACAGTTACATCTCCCTCCAAAACCAAACCAGAGAGAAGGTACACCACCACTCCTCTCCTCTATAAATACACATCCTTGCACATCTTCCTTTCATTCCAAACCAACCAAAGATGCAGCGCAAGGATCTGGCAGTGGCATTCCTAGTGTTGCTGGCGGCATCCGAGCTGCCAGGGCTAGCGGAGTGCTGGTCCTTCTCGTTCAGTTACAATGCCTTCAATCTCGGCCATGAATTCACAAAACAGATAAACGGCTTCAAGAACTGGTACCTGAGAGCAGAGAAGTGGTGGATCCAAATGGGAAATAAGATGGTGTACAAGATTCATCCGTTCCTGAACGAAAATGATTTCAGGAAATGGTATTATCACTTGAAGATCTTCCTCAATGCACCGTACACAGATCGAAACCCATGGGTGCGATGCGCTAAGGCGAGCTGGCCTCAATGCATAATTCGCAACGGAGGGATTCACCTCACTATCTTCATATGGTGCCCTTGGGTCCTATACATGGAATGCCAACAGGCCTATCTTATGGGCCGTCGACCCTACGATACTACTGACCCGTACTTGGACCTTAGTGGCCTGCGGGTCTCGCGGGTCCCGCATCGTCGCCTCCTCCAACAATAGGCCGTTTGTTTGGTGGGCCAGAGAGAGAAAAAAAAAAAAAACACGTGCCCAACATTCATGCTCAATAATATTAAGATATGTTACAACATGACAATAAATAAAGCTATTTAATGCAGCTTTTAGTGAGGAAGTTATGTAGCTTTAATATATGTGAAATTAAAATTCCTCTTTAGCTTTTTCTAAATTGCATTGGTCATGTGAACAGTCCAATTATCAATCTAAATTGTCCATCTAAACATCACAGGCCATTTTGCCAACATTTCAATAATATTAAGATGTCCTTCTAATGTTGATCTTGGAAAGTCAACGATGTGTTTTTCATTTGGCACGCTTTTGGGCATGGGCTATCGACAGTGGGGCCATAACACCAACAGCTTGGATCGCTAAGGGGCCCACTTGTAAAACTCGAAGCCTACTGGCGCGAACATAATACCTCCTGAGCACCTCTGTGTACCGTTGCCCCAAGAGCACTGGGCCACTCGGTCACATGACACGTGGAGTTTTCTCCATCACACATGCTTTAATAAATGGATCGTCCTTTTATCAAATCAGAGAAATACGACAAAAATCCCATATACCACGTTCATAGTGGGACCCACTTGCTTAATGGTCCAGATCGCTCCTTCGTGGCACATTATTTTGTACATGTGGCAAAAAATGCTTACTCTTATCATTGAAGTGTTCCCACCCTAGTTAACAAGGGAGCCCATTTCTCCAACCTCCATATGGTAGGACAAACTAATCAGGACCGTCCATCTGCAGTCTTTGCTATCATAGGCGGCCCATGGTTAAAGAACCACCCCTACTGGAAAATCCTGTCCATCACTTTCAATCCCTTTTTAGCTCTTGGAAGTTGAGAGTTTCCAAACTTTCGCTTTCAGGGAAAGATCCAAGACTACTTTTGGAGATTAATTACCCTTGTGTGGGCCCACGGCTCATCTATTCACTTGTGAGCCTTTTCGGGCCATCTGAACTGGTAGTCCGCTGGATTACCATTCTTTGCCCGCTGTGGGTTTTATTTATTTATTTATTTATTTTACACACGCACACACACCCTCACACGCTCGCCATAGTGGGATTTCGGCCATCTGAACTGGTAGTCCGCTGGATTACCATTCTTTGCCCGGTTGTTGAAAATCCTGAGAGTCTACCACCTTAGCAAGAGTTATGATCCTTGCCCGCTGTGGGTTGCATCGTGGCATTAGTGGGTTATAACTGGCAGCCTGTTTCCATCTCCGGATTGCATCCTTAGATTGATCTGAACCGTTCTTGTTTTCGTTACTATCATACGCATGTTGTCATCATGCACCTTTGAATTTTAGATATATGAGCCGTTATAAAATATGTGAAGGTCTCAGGTCCAACCTGTTGGACTATTAAGTTATGGTACACTCAGCAGAGAATTCCTAACATTTTATGTATGTGTGTAAAACATCCAACACATCTAATAGGTTGGCCTCATCACGAGGATCGCCTTGGGCAAAAATCAGCCACATCTGCTCATCAAGTGGACCACAATTGTATTTTACTATTTATTAATGGATAGAAATGATCATCTATCTTATGGCCCACCTGATGGATTGATGGGGCTGATTTTTCTTCCCAAGGTGATTCTCATGGTGGGGTCACCCTATTGGAAGGGTTGGTAGGTTGGAAGTTATCTATTGGGTGGACCGTACCGTGCGGTCCAATTGGTTAGACTTACCTTTTCTAAATGTATTATTATTATTTTTGGGTCAATTTTCCATATCTTCGTAGCCAATCACTCGTTCGACAAATGTTGCTTACGATGGAATGTGAACGGTTTTGATCATCATTTAAGTCCGGGCGTGGAAGGTATGGAACTGTGCACTATCAAAACCCCACCTTGATCTATCTTCCTAACGTTAAGCATCTCCCATTTGCCTTCAACAAGAGAGGGATGAAACATGGCTATTTCTCTTCCACCACTTAAAAAGAGAGTTTTCAACCACACTCATGACATATTTGTATGGCAATCCAGAGCATCCAAATTGATAATCCAACCATGGATGGGGAAAAATCCAAAAAGGAACCAAATAAGAAACACTGAGAGGATAATAGCGCAATCATCTGATTTCTCTTCCAATTCCATTCAAGATTTTACAGATATTAGTCAATTGGTTATTCTTGCTTGTGTTGTACCTTATTTCTGGTAATTATTGAAAAGCTAAAAGAGGGGCAAGATGTAGCATTGTGTGAGAGATAGAAAGTAGATTAAAAAATATATTTATCTTCAAAGATTTGGAGCGCTTTTTGAGGGCTTATAGTTGGCATAAGTCTAATTTTACAACACCCAAATCCATAGCTCAACTGACAGACTGAGTGGAGATACCTTGTTTCAACACTTTGAGGTCTTGGTATCGATCCCTAGCAGGGGTGGCTAACATGGAGTGTGTGTACTGACATGGGTGTGTACTAATAAGCTTTTTTTTTTTTTTTTTTTAAAAAAAAAAAAAAAAAGTCTAATTTTACACATCAATGGATGATCGGTTGAATGCTACAGTCGATATATAAGAAGTGCGGTCGAGCAGTTAGAGATATAAAAGATAACCAATGACAATCAGAACATAACCTTAACTGATAAAAGAGAAGTGGTCGAGAGCGTTCAAAAGAGTAACAATCACAAAAGAGAAATATATTCAAAGAAGAATATAGAGAAGAGAAGAGTCTAGAAAAACTTTTCGACTATTATAATCGTTACAGTAACTGGAGAAGAATCTACAAGAATCTATATAAAAGGAATTCGATAGAGAAAAACCCAAACAAACAATAAATCCAACACAATAAACAAATCAAACTTATCTTTTATCTTAGCTTATTCTCTGAGTAGCAATAATCAAGGAGGGGATATATAATCTTTAGTTGTAATTTAAGTCTATGCTTGTATACTTGTTTTGTCTTTTATTCAATATTAAACAGTCCTTTCAAGGGACGTATTCTTACAATTGATCCTAGTGACCGACTTTAAGGGATTTTTTTTTTTTTTGATTTATAAAAAATACAAAGTAATCCATCTTCAAAAGAAGAACTCCACCCAAGTGGTTAAGCGACCAATCTTCTTAAAATCTAGTCATATATGTTCATTTTACACCTATATACTTATTTTGGTGCTTGGCGCCAAAGTTAATTGGTTTGGATCGAGCTGCTATATCGATTCAAGCAATCCCACATAAATTTTTAAAAAATATAAAAAATAAAAAATCCAAGCAACCAACAGCTTGATCGGCACGATTTTTTATATATATGCCTTATCCACAATAAGACCCAAATTTTGGATGGTCTGTATAGCTGTACACGAGTGCCACGTACCAGGAGAACAAGTCATCACCCTATCGCTAGCATTTTCAACGTATATATAAATTTAAGACCCTGAACGTATGCCATCCTGGCATAAGTTAATAGCCGTTATTCCTAACGCTTTTTCCTAGCTTGTAAGCAACATATATATAATATTGCGAATTAAAAGAACAACTGATACAGTAATGCTATGGTGATAAGGACCGTTCACATGGTGGGCCCCACAGTGGATGGACCATTGCCAAAAAATATCCTCAGTTTGTCAATGCGAACGCTTCCATCCGTGATTTACAAATAGACATAAATAGACATTTAAGAAAATTGATAGGAACGGTCTCCATTCAACTGAGAAATGACCAAAGATCACCCACAGCGGGGTCCATTAGACCCAGCGTCTGGATAAATGAACCATGGGCCCATGAGTATAAATGCATGGGACCCACAGCTTAGAGATCTAGATCAATGGCTTGACTGGCCCCACCATGGATGGACCACGCCCCAAAAATCTTCTCTATGGGATATATAATCCCAACCGTCGTGACCTGTAGATGGATAGTCAAGAAAAAAATACAACAACCTAGATCCAACATAGAATAGGCCAGGAGTGGATGGTGAGATCTTTCAATCTCAGACATTTTGGTTCATGGTCCATCCACATTTAGGCATGTAAAAATCAACGGTCTGGACCTAATAATCATGGACCATGCTATAAAATCCTTCTGTAGACCCCAGAGATTCTCCCTTTAGAAACGAGACCCATACAAATTCAATCACAACCGCACTCAAATACATTAGTGGGCCCAGGATACCATCCAATCTTTACGTACTCCCGAGGACCACCGACCTTCCCCTACTTAAACCGGATGTTACGAGAGATGTAGATGAATCAAAATGAATAAGATGTAGATAAAGGATCCTTCTCACCTGATGACTCAGCATCTAATAAGCCAGTTAGGATCACATGTGATATGAGTCCCATGGATTACAAATCTAAAACGTTGATTTGATGTGAACAAGAAACAAATTCAGTGGGTCCAAACGATTGATGGACCTGATTGATACATACATAACAGGTGGACCAATCAAATCAAAGTGCATAAAGATATCTGTAGGATCGTCCAATAGGATCCATTGACGTGAAAAGTCAGATCATCAAATTAATGGATTTGACGATTTATATAGGTGCGGTCCACCTAACAAGTTGACCGTCATCTTTGCGGCGGTACTCACCTTTTACGTGACTTGCATTGCATATTTAAGATTACCCACTCGATGCGTCTTATTTTCAGTTGATGGATGGCTTGGACCCACCTGATGGATGGCTTGGATCTTCCGTTGGAATGACAAGCGCACGTGTGATAGAATACGCTTGTGTGCGTGCATGTATGTGTGTACGCGTACGGGATTTGGGATGTTTGGAAGTATAGACGACCGTACGAACATGGAGGAGCTTATATGGAACTGCGTATAATAAAATCATACCACGTACACGATTGGAATGACCATATGTGTACATGTGTACGTCGTTTAATGTATGTGGGTAGCATGTGAGATGGTAGATCACTGAAGATCCACACGTGACGCGGCACGATCAATACGTACGTGAGAGATCTTTGCATTAACATCCTTCTATTTTATTTCTCTATTTGGAATTTCTCTCCCTTTTGTTTTTTTTTTTTTTGTTATTTCTATCCCCTCTTCGGTCTATCTAATATTAAATACTGAATGGTGGAAGATATTTTTCCACCCTGCAATTAGTTTCAAATAGTAGATAACTTCACATGTATATAAAAAACATGAAAAGACATTTTAAATGTGGGGCCCACTATAGTGGATGTTACCCTTAACACCATTTAAAGAGCGGATTAGCTGTTACGGGGTAACACCATAGTGGGTGTTACCCTTAACATGTGGGGCCCACTATGAAAGTTTTGGATCAAGCTAATCTTTGTATTTTTCCATTCACCTAGTTTTGTTTGACCTTATCAATGGTTGGATGACAAGTAAACATTATGGATCGGTTTAAAATGAACCTTGTGAGAAGTTTTTAATGGTCATTGTTCAATCATAGTCCACCTTAGATTTAGATATGCTTAATTTTTTTTTTTTACCACATCCTAAAATGTAATGGAAAAATGACTAGACAGAGCAAACATATAAAATATCATCAAAGTGGTCCTACAGTAATACCTAATCCATGCCTAACCATTTCACAATCCTTTAAAACTCAAGTATACCCCTACACAATAAAATTGAGAAGGAGCACAGTTTTGACTGCGGTGTTTAATTATGTGTCATTCAACCCATTCATCTAATTTGCCTCATTGTGACAAAAGAATTATCTAAAAATCAGTATTCCAAAATCTAGTTGGGCCATAACAGCTAGACTTAAAAGATTTTAGGCATAGGTGGCATGAGAGTTGAATCCGAATAATTTTTTCAAATCAAGGCCAAATAAAGTGTGATTTATCTGATAGACGGTTTAGATTTTATACATGTTAAGTCGTCTACCAAAAGTAAAAGAAACCAGGTGGGTAGCTCCCTCCACGTGCATGGTACGTGCCATGCACCCTATTAAGTATAACCACCGTTATTAAAAACCCATGGAAGTGAAACCGTTATACTGACAGTTACATCTCCCTCCAAAACCAAACCAAAGAGAAGGTACATTACCACTCCTCTCCTCTATAAATACCGATCTTTGCACCTCTTCCCCGCATTCCAAACCAGCCGAAGATGCAGCGCAAGGATCTGGCAGTGGCATTCCTAGTGCTGCTGGCGGCATCCGAGCTGCCAGGGCTGACGGAGTGTTGGTCCTTCTCGTTCAGTTACAATGCCTTCAATCTCAGCCGTGAATTCACAAGGCAAATAAACGGCTTCAAGAACTGGTACCTGAGAGCAGAGAAGTGGTGGATCCAAATGGGAAATAAGATGGTGTACAAGATTCATCCGTTCCTGAACGAAAATGATTTCAGGAAATGGTATTATCACTTGAAGATCTTCCTCAATGCACCGTACACAGATCGAAACCCATGGGTGCGATGCGCTAAGGCGAGCTGGCCTCAATGCATAATTCACAACGGAGGAATTCACCTCACTATCTTCATATAGTGCCCTTGGGTCCTATACATGGAATGCCAACAGGCCTATCTTATGGGCCGTCGACCCTACGATACTACCGACCCGTACTTGGACCTTAGTGGCCTGCGGGTCTCGCGAGTCCCACACCATCGCCTCCTCCAACAATAGGCCATTTGTTTGGTGGGCCACAGAGAGAGAGAGAGAGAGAGAGAGAGAGAGAGAGAGAGAAAAAAAGAGAGAGATAAACACGTGCCCAGCATTCATGCTCAATAATATTAAGATATGTTATAACATGACAATAAATATAGTTGTTTACTGCAGTTTTTAGTGAGGAAGTTATATAGCATTAATCTATGTGAAATTAGATTTCCTCTTTAGCCTTTTGTAAATTACATTAGTCATGTGGACAGTCCAATTATCAATCTAAATTGTTCATCCGAACATCACATGCCATTTTGTCAACATTTCAATAATATTAAGATGTCATTTTAATGTTGATCTTGATCGCGGATCATTTGTGTTGAAGACACATGAAAATCCAATAGTGTCACTGCTCATTGTCCACGTTATTTCTAGATGCTTTAGTTGCTACAAACAAAAAAAACTTGTTTATTGCAATGTGATTGGGCCACATTATCACATACCGCATTTAATGCAGTAGTGCTAACAACATTAGTGAGTACGTGGACCAATAACAATGTAAGAAAACAGAAAAAATCTGTTCGCGATAAAAAGAAAATCCAAATTTCACCTAATAAGATAGGTTGGATTTCTCTCTTCCAAATAAATTGTTAGTTACACAATACAACTTTTAACGCGTGAAACTTTTATGAATCCAACCATATTTTTATAAGGACTATGTTGTCTGACTAGTTCAAACAAATATTAAAAGATATTTTGCAATGTAGATTTGCTTTTGAAATATCGTATGATCAGCTAGTAAACATGTTATAATGAAAATTATCCGTGTGTACATTACTATGTTATCGTATGACCTAATCTGTCAACTATGTACATTACTATGATCCAGGGTTACTATGCATGTTGATCATATTACTATGTAAGGTTACATATTATGTCATCGTATATTGATTATATTAATCATATTTTATGACATTAAGTTATCGTATTATGGTATCATATGTTGAATCACTATCGTAGTTGATCATAGTTGGCCCATAATATTAATGTACAAATCATATCATTAATATTATGTTAACATTATGAAATTATACGGTTAATATTAATGATATATGATATAATATTAAAGATAGTGTAATCATATAGTAATATGATAGTAATATGATTAATAGTAATATGGTATAATATATAATATCATATTATAATATGATCGTATTACTATCATATTACCATTAATATATATAACATTAATATGGTCATATATTAATATTAATAATTAATAATATATTAATATGATATTATGATATATATTATATTACTATCCATATTATATCATATATTAATCATAATCATAATAGCATATATTAATCATAATCATAATATCATATTACTATCCATATTATATTTATTAACATTAATTTGGATAACATTATCATAATACACTATTAATATGGATAACACTATTAACATGTATAATATGATCGTATTATGATCAATATGATAGTATTATAATATTATGATTAATATGTTATCCACACATAATATATTAATCACCATATTATATATTATCAATACTATGATAGTATAATATACTGAGCAATGATAGTTAAATATGATCGTATATATTAATATTTGACAATATACGGATAACATTCTATATTATATGGTTAATATTAATAGTTACTATTATACGGTTAATATTATGCGATTTTCATGATATATAATCACTATCGTATTTTATGTGATCACTATTATGCGTTTTGAAATATGATGATAGTAATATGTGTCTCATACCTATTAATATTTTACAGGTTGAGATTATTTAATGTCGTGTCGTAACATATTTGCTTGGACAAATATTTTAGTGATGGATATGTACGTGGATCTACATCCTATCACTAATTCATCTCCATACACAGTGGTTGAGACCATGTCACTGGCTAAGGCTAAACTGCTCTTTCGAGAATTCAGACTTAGATATTTATGCGTAGTGCTTAAGACTTTAGGAGTAAGAACTTTATACAGACATACATACAGTTATATGCATGCACTTATACAAGAAGGCAAATGCTAAGGTATCACCCCTGATGACAAAGATTTTTGGCGCATGGCCCATCCATTGTGATCAATCTCCGAACCCATCTGTAAGTTTATTGACCAGACACTATAATAGTTCAATTGTTTTGACTTTTGTGTGACGCACAAAAACTAGACATGTCTCATGAAAATTCGGTGATCCTGACTGTTGATCAGGTTATTCTTTTCATGGATTCTCTTAAAGTAGCATGAAATGTCAATCCTACCTGTCTCATTGAGGGACTTCTCCCCTTCAATGTCTAATTATCTACCCATTTTCAATGTTTTTTACTGTCCATTTGTAGGTCCCCGATTGGATGGCTGACTCTTAAACCAATGGAACCTTTCTACCAGCCCATTTTATTTCATAGGAGGGCCCACGAAGTGAATGTTGTATTTTTTAAGTTATTTTAAAAATAAATTGGTGTTTCAAAATTTCCACTGGGTTGGGCATTGGATGTGGCCATGGATGTGTGCAAGCTCATAGATGTGTCTTTTCACTCAAGTCGAAAAAGTAACACCCTCTCATATTTTTTATTTTATAAAGTTGCGTCTTCTCAGACCCAAAGGTCACATCAATTGAGTTTAAACCCAATAGTCACAACCCCTTTTTGAAAGGGTGTCTTTACACCTTTAAGGGTGTCTTCACAAAGCCTATAAATAGACTTTTTTTTGTCTGATTTTTAAGTGTGAAAAAGAATATAAGAAAAGTCTGGTTTTGCTTTCAAAGTATGGTTAAGTGTTTTACAGCCATAGTCCTCTTATCGTGTAAAAGTATTTCTGGAAGTCAAAATAATTTTTTTTTTATATATATTATACAAACATCTTTGTTACCCTCTCTACTATCGTGAAATATTAATATGATTCCACGACAGATCAACATAGTAATATTACAAATCATAATATGGTACATACATATCATATATTAATCATAATTATAATATTATATTACTATCCATATTATACATATTAATATGTGTATTATCCATATTAATCATATTACTATCATATTATGATTTTATAATATATATATATATATATAATCATAGTATTATAATACTATCATATTGATCATAATATGATCATATTGATATATATTAACGTGGATTATATTCCATATACGATGATATAATATTAATGTGTATTATGATACTATGATCGCATAATAGTCTATTAATATAGTGTTAATGATAGTAATATTATGTTTACACTATTATGTTTATATTCCATATTATGATAGTAACATTATATTCCATATTATAATTTTATGTGTATTATGTTTATATTCCATATTATCAATATTAGTAATAGTAATGTGGTCGATTTTATATAGAATATAGAATGTGTAAATATATAATAGTGTTTCACGATATAATGTTAAGACTATTATGATATACGATATGTGAAAATATGTAACATAATGATCGCAAATTCTAATTAATGATATCAGTTGTAGTTGTTACATATGACACATGCGTTTATAATAGTGATTCAAGATAGTTTAACATTAAATGATTCAACAGGACAAATATGTTACTCCCAATTATTTGCAATTTGCTGCCCACCATCGAAACCGTCCTGAGGCCCACTATTATGTTTATATGATATCCAACCCATTCGGAAGGTGAGGGAACTCGAATATCAGCTTGATAGAAAGCTTAAGTGTGTCCCAATTGTTTACAGTTGTCCTAAACATCAATGAGGTTTCCATGGCGTATATGTTATCTGCACCGTTTCGTTTCATGTACCCCACTTGAATTTTTCATGGGCCTGATCTTTTGCATCAAGTGTAAAATGAGCTGGTGCAAGTGATGGGATGGAGTGGATTTCCGATACAAGTCATGGTGGGCCCACAATAATTTATGCCTAAGGGGGTTGTGTACTACCCACTTGTATAATAATCTGTCCTTACAGGAACTCAGTGAGGTCCAACGTGATATATGAGTTTTATCTACGTAGTCCATCCATTTTTTTCAAAACATTTTGAGGTATGAGCTCAAAAATGTTGCAGATCCAACGCTTAAGTAGACCACACCATAGGAATCAACAGTGATAATAGGAAACCGAGGTCATGAGTTCAAATACCCATTGTGGTGTGTGTGCATGTGCGTGTGAGAGTGTGTGTAAAGTCTAAAAAAAATAAAAAAATAAAAATAGGTCCATACCATCTACAATCTTCGATCTTCTTATTTTTTTCTCAAGAAATCGTGATGTATTTTTATGGGATTGCTGGTTTATTCATTAGTTTCTATTTGTTGCACACAATTCTATGGAATATAGGTAGGAAAGTCTCTCTTAAGAACAAATAGGAAACTCAAGGTACACATAACACTTATTTGGAAAAGTGAAGTTGTATGTTCAAATCTTACTAGTATCATTTTGCTTTTAGGCCTAACTCACCCTGTGATTAACTCACTTTAAGTCATGTCAAGTCTTTTGATTCAGCTAAGTTTTAGAGTGTTGCCATTTCAGCCCGTGACCCATTTCCTATGGACTTAGCCTGTAAAAAGTGAATCATAAAAGCTGGAGTCTAGTTGGTGTAAAGTTCTATATGGTTGGCCTAACTGATCATCAATTTGGATCTATTTTAAGGGTAGGATATTGTGATTAGGCATACCCATGTGCCCCACTAAAGTTGTGATCAAATTAAATTTGCATATCAGGGTGGTATGCTTGGACTGTGATACAATCATAATATTTTTAATGGACTTAAAAACCTTAAAATGCATGAGATTTTTTTAAAAAAAGAATTTCGTTGGGTTTTAAAGTCTTCCTTCCTGCAACTACTACTTAAATAGCAGAAAATCCTGAAATTCACCGTGGCTACTGGCTTCCAAATCAGGTTTACTTTCAATTTAGTTAATTAGATCTCCATACTCATGCATAACACAATTCTACAATTAAGTTTATAGTTGGTATCAGAGCAGTATGCATAGGGTATGGTAAATCCTTTGGTTAATCACATTCAAGATGTTTTTTGGGGACAAATTTGGACTGTCGATCATTCCACGGGGTTCTGTTATGGCCACTTATGCGAGCAATGAGGTTGTAACTCGAGCGGCCCTTCGATGATGTTTATGTAAAATCCATCACAATCACTAGATGTGTCATCTCATCTTAGGCACAATGTCAAAAAATCAGCTCCATTTGTGATTCAGGTGGACTAAAGGATTGGAAGCAACATACAAGGCAAGGCTCGCCCTCCAAACTGCTCTTCAGTGTGGTCCCTTGAAGCGCAAGTGAGTATAATTTTTGGTCAACAAGCCTAATATTGTTCATATGGAATGTGGAATATTCTAACAATTAGAGTGAATTTCATATAATTATCACAATAAGTCCTCTAAAAATCATGTCTCTTTAAACTGTTTAATTTGGTGTGGCCCACTAGACTCATAGGTCAACTTGAATTTTTTTGTATCCATTCCTAATTATGGGACTAAATATCTAAAGGTAGAAATGGATCTTATATAAACATCATGGTGGACCCGTCAAAATCAAGAATGACATCCTACAACTTTTTTTTTTTTTTTTTTAATAATCTCCTCCTGCAATTGGAGAGTAATGCTTGGACTTGATTATGGAGAGGCCTACCATGATGTGTATGTGAAATCTACTTTGACCATTAGATGGGTAATCCTCCTTTGGTCCCATAGTAAAAACATTTAGTCAGTGACTTAGGAACTCACACGAAAGAAAACAATTGGGAGAAAGATGTCCACCATTAATTTCTATATAACCCATATTAATGATGATATGAAATCTACTCTAACCATTAAATGCCACACAAATATTTAAGTATGGGGCTTAAAACTTAGGGCTATTCCTGATAGGGGGGTTATGCCACCAGAAGTAGTTTGGAGGGAGATTGTTGCCTTATAGTTATATATTGTTTCCAACTATTTGGTCAACTTGAAATAAGGAATTTTTGAGCCCTTGCTTAACAAGAGATGACAAACCTATTGGTGGAGGAGGATTTTACATGAACATCACATCATGGTGGGGCCCACCCAAGCAGCCAACCCATTCGTAGCTCCTAAGATGTTTTAAATAGTAAGCGTTCAATCCCCACTATTCCTGAAGTGTGATATGCTTGAGCAGTTAATCTTTCTTTTTCGAGCTCATCACCTAAAATGATGGGTCAAAATAGATAACTGGTATAGATAAAATACAAACATAGCAGTGGGCCTCACAGAGCCGCTGATAGGACGGAAACGGATTGGCTACTCCCCCTGACACCAGCCCCGGAGCTGGTGGTCGGTGCTCTGTGGGCCCACCATGATGTATGTGTTTCATCCATTCTGTCCATCTATTTTTGTATATCAATTTATGGTAATGCAAAAAAAATGAGGTAAATCCGAGTCTCAAGTGGACCACATTACAGGAAACAGTGTTTAATGAACTTCGACTGTTAAAAACTTTTTGGGAGCCATAAAAGTATTGGATCAAGTTGATCTTTATTTTATCCCTTCATCTGGGTTTTTATGACCCAATCAACGGATTGGATGTCAAATAAACAGTACATCGGGCCTTAGGAGGATTTAAATAATGGATATCCAATCACTATTTTTTTCCTGTGGTGTGATCCACTTGAGATTTATATCCCTCCCATTTTTTGGATAAAGACATAAAATGATATTTAAAAATGGATGAATGGAATGGATGAAACACATACATCATAGTGGACCCCACAGAGCTCCGACCACCAGCTCCGGGGCTCGTGTCAGAGGGAGTAGCCAATCCGTTTCCGATAGGACCGTCTGTCTCGAGCTAAGTCCTGCGGGTAGCAGATTAGCTGCCACCTCAGTAACACCTCAGTGGGTGTTATCCTAACCATGTGGGGCGCACCTTGATGTATTTTTTTTATATAAAATATATCCACTCCTATATTTTATTTCTCCGTATATCAGAAGATCCAAATCTCAGAGCCACACCAAAAGTTTTGGATCAAGCTGATTTCTATATTTTCCTTCAAAGCCATTTTTAGCTGATTTCCTGTCAAAAGCCTTCAACAGGGAAGTTCTTGCGTGGCATATCGGGCAGGGTTCAATGTGATTTTTGTGAGAAATTCATCCGGTCCATCCATTTTGTGAGATCATTTTAGGACATCTCACCAAAACTTAAGCCCATCCAAAACTCAAGTGAGCCACACAAGAGGAAACAGTGGGGATTCAATGATCAACGTTGAAACATTTGTACGATAATAAAAGTTTTATATCAGGCTAACTAATTTTTTAGTTTTCACTTCATCCCGATCCGAATTACCTTATAAACGGTTTGGATGGTATATAAACATCAAGGCAGATCCCAGAAAGGTTTCAATAATAAAGGCATTTCTTTTTTCAAAATTTCCTTACCCACTTGAGTTTTGGATCACCCCACTTTTGATAGAATGTCTTAAAATGAAATAAAACAAAATGAACGGACGATATGGATTTCTGACAAACATTACAGTGGGCCCCACCCCTGGGGTCCCAGCGCAGGAATTTCAATTCCGTGTCCGTCCCAGCGAGGGAAGTACCCAATCCGCGTCAGAAAGTAACCCAACTTAGGGGTGTTACCCTTGCCGTAGGCCTACCTTGATGATATATTGTATATCCACTCTATTCATTGGTTTTTCTAGCTTATTTTAGGATGTGGTGCCAGAAATTAAGCACATTCAAATCTCATGTGGACCCCATCATAAGAAACAGTGATGATTGAACACTCACCATTAAAAAATTCATAAGGCCTACTTTAAGAAGATCCGTACTTTTTAATTTTCATCTAACAAGTTGATAACTGGATGAATGGATAATACAAAGATTAGCTTAATACAAAGCTTTTGGGGCTTATAAAAAGCTTTTAATGGTCATTCATCACGTTTTCAAGTGGTGTGGTCCACTCGAGATTTGGATCCACTTATTTTTTAACATAAAGTTATTAAATGAGCTATAAAAACGGATGGACTGCATGGATATGATACAAATTCATCATGATGGCCCCACACGGTAAGCGCAACACCCGCTGAGCTGTAACCCGGGTAACAGCTAATCCGCTTCCCGCTGTAAGAGTATCGCCACGGAACGCGGATTGCGTGCTACCCCCGGGCAGGGCTCCGTGGGGACTGAAGTAATGTAAGTCTTTTATACGCACCGTTAATCACTTTTATTAGATCATTTTAAGTTATGACCCAAGGAAAGAGGCAGGTCCACAGTTCCAGTGGACCACACCAAAAGAAGCTGCAGTGATAATGACATCCACCGTTGAAACTTTTATGAGGGCCAATGTGATGTTTTTTTTACCATCCAACTTATTAATAAGGTCATGTAGAGTGGATGAAGTGAAAACACAAATATAAGCTTGATCAGAAATTTCTCCAGCTCTCAAAAACTTTTTAATGGTGGACGTTCAATACCCATTTTGTGGTCTATTTAAGACTTTTACTAGCCTAATATTTTGCATTATACTTTAAATGATTTGAGAAAAACTATTAACAACGTGGATAAAAGAATTAAATGACTGTAGGCCTCACAGAGCCCTGCCCAATCGGATTACGGTCCGAGCGGGGTTAGACGCAATCCGCTTCCATCGCCAAGGGCGGAGATTTCTTACTAACCCTGTCAAGACGGAAGCAGATTAGCTAGTGTACTTCACACCAGCTATATAGCTGCAGTGTTGACGTAAGCAAGTTCTATGGGTATGATCATGAGGTATGTGGTATATTCAAACTATCTATCCATTTTGCGACCAGTATCAAGTAGACCACACTGCAAAAAGCAGTGGGGGATTGAACGTTTACCATTGAAATGCTTTTTGGGGTCATAGAAGTTTTGGATCACTATGAAATTTGTTTTTCCTCTTAATTCAAGTCTTTGTGACCTTATGAGTAGATTGGATGAAAAATAAACGTAATAGTGGGCCCTACGAATTGTTTAACGGTGAAAATCATTATCTCCGCTGCTATCTGTGGTGTGGTCCATATGATCTTTGGATATAATTTATTTTTGGATAGTGTTTTAAAATGATCTCTAAAAAAGGTAAACAGTACAGATACAATAAATACATCACTATTGTGCCACCTAACTTTGATCTCCTTTGAATCATTCGTACAACCCGGAGCTCGAGGAGCGTCGACACGTACCTACAGCAGCTATATATCTTGTGTGTAGTACACCAGCCAATCCGCTTCCCACCAGGACTTATCTAAAGATGGACGGTACTGTCAGATCCTCTGTGAGGACACTGTGATGTATTTTTTTTAATCCATTCCGTTCATATATTTTAAAAAATAATCATCCACGATGGTATCAAAAATAAATTATATATAATTCTCACGTTGACCACACCACAAGAAATAATGTGGATTGAAATTCTAGTGCTGAAAACCTCTTTGAGGCCACAGAAGTTTTTGATGAAGCTGATATTTATGATTTCTCTTCTTACAGTTCTATGTGACCTTATGAACCGGTTGGATGGAGAGAAAAAAAAAAAAAAAAACATTATGTTGGGCTCATGACGGTTTCAACGGTGGAATCAACTCACCACTGCTTTCTGTTGTGTTGTGCAATTGGACCTTCGATCCGACCTTTTTTTTTTGGGTTAATGCTCAAAAAATGATCTTTCAAAATGGATGGACGGCTTGGATAAAACACATAAATCATGGTGAGCCTTGCAGAGCACCTTACGGGACCGTCCGTCTCTAGCTAGGTGGCGGAGGTAGTACCCAGTCCGCGCCCAATAGTAACGGCCATACACATTCGGTACATGTTAGCCAAACCTGTCTGAAAAATCTAAATTGCACGGCGAATGCGCAGCTTTAGATCGTACACATATACACCCAAGAAATCGGTTAAAGGAGCTTAGCATATTCTCTCTCTCACTCTCTCTGCCACTTTTCTCTCCCTCTCATCATTTTATATCCATTCCTATCTCTCTCCTTGATTTTCTTGTCATCGTTTCTGACGCCCCAAAGAAAAATCACGAAAATCCGACCGTTGAATAGAGAAATCCTTCAATACCCATTTCGAAAGGGCCATGGATCTATGGTCTCTCAATCTCAACAACGCCAACCGAGGCCTCTTCCCTGCAAAGATCGCACCTCCACTGCAGAGGCATACATGGCCTGAGAGGCGCCTTTCTTGCAATTTTATGAAGATAGGTGGTTTCTACGGAGGGGAAGATGAGATCAAGACGTTGAGATCGTGGCGCCCTGCATATCGATCCCTGTCTGTCAGAGCGATGGGAAAGAAGAACCATGAGAATTCGTCGAATTCGGGTATGGTTCTCCTAGTTTCTTTCTATGGAAATTGCTTCTTGATGAAATTTTCATCTTCTTTGTTCAATTTCGACTTCCGCCTTCATAATTGTTCTTGGATTGTTATGATTTTTTTCGTTTGATTTTATAAATTCTCTCTCTCTCTCTCTCTCTCTCTCTCTCTCTCTCATGGTACTTGCACCCTACGTGGATGTTAATCGGGACTGTCCAAATTGTGGTCCCCATTGAGGATGGAGTGTGGCCTGAAGAGTTATTCTGATCAGGTGATCTTCACTTTCTAATTGTGCTAGTTGAATTTGGATTGCTGATCATTGTCCTTTCTAACTGGCTATTTGATAGCAATTGATTAGATGTTCAAGATCATCCAATCAGTGTGACTTTCTGCCATGTTCAATCCATAGTCGGATTGTGATTGGGACAGTCCGAATTGAGACTTTCATGCATATCACTTGTATGGCAGAAGAGTTGGCAAAACCACGACGTGGTCAGCTGCTTGAAATTGTTATGAGGAAATATACAATGTTCAGTTCAGCAATATGGTGTCTTTTGCTCGGGCAGCAACTGTATGGTGGAGCTCAGTTCATTTGGGTGGCTCCATCACGTAATGGTCACCTCTCAAAAGCTTGCGCCTTTGGATAAGCTTATCTGTGTGAGCAGTACGTTGATGCATATTGAAAATGGATCATTTGGTAAGCTGTCCATTTTTGAGGAAACAGATCAGTCAGTTAAGATCACCCCTGATGACGGAGATTTTTGGTGCATGGCCCATCCATTGTAGTCGATCTCCGAACCCATCTATAAGCTTATTGACCAAGCACCGTATAATGGTTCAATTGTTTTGACCTTTGTGTGGTGCACAAAAACTGGACATGTCTCATGGAAATTTGGTGATCCTGACTATTGATCATGTTTGTCTTTTCATGGATTCTCCTATAGTAGCATGGAGTGCCAATCCTACCTGTCTCATTGGGGGACTTCTCCCCTTCAATGTCTACCCATTTCCAATGTTTTCTACTGTCCATTCGTAGGTCCCCGATTGGATGGTTAACTCTTATGCCAATGGAACCTTTCTACCAGCCCATTTCATAGGAGGGCCCCTGAAGTGAATGTTGTATTTTTTAAGTTGTTTTAAAAATAAATTGGTGTTTCAAATTTTCCGTTGGGTTGGGCCTTGGCTGTGACCATGGATGTGTGCAAGCCCGCGGATGGGTCTTTTCACACAAGTCCGAAAAGTAACACCCTTTCATATTTTTGTTTTGGAAAGTTGCGTTTTCTTAGACCCAAGGGTCGCACCAATTGGGTTTAAACCCAATAGTCCCAACCCTTTTTAAAAGGGTGTCTCTACACCCTTAAGGGTGTCTTCACAAAGTCTATAAATAGACTTCTCTTTGTTTGGTTTTTAAGTGTGAAAAAAAATATAAGAAAAGTCTGGTTATGCTTTCAAAGTATGATTAAGTGTTTTACAACCATACTCCTCTTTCTATCGTGTAAAAGTCTTTCTACAAGTCAGTCAAAACGTAATTATTATTTTTTATATTATACAAACATCTCTATTGCCCTCTCCACTATACATTTGGCAAGTGGGTGTTTTGATTGGAATTGTCCATCTAATGAACCCTGTCATGGAGACATCTCTACCATGGCATCATGCCCTAAATCCATGATATTCTCCAGGAATAGATGATCCTAACCATTCTAATTGTGGACAAATGTTGACGGCTAAGAGAGAAATAGACAGCATGGTACACATTCATGGGAAGAAAAATGCCAAATCTAGAAGGACTTAAATGTCCCAATAATGGAGAGATTTCTTGGGCCATCTCATAAATGTCCTCTTTCTATCGTGTAAAAGTCTTTCTACAAGTCAAAACATGATATATATATATATATATATATATATATATATATATATATATATAGACACACACACACGTACAAACATCTCTTTTGCACTCTCCACTATACATTTGGCAAGTGGGTGTTTTGATTGGGATCGTCCATGTAGTGAACCCTGTCATGGAGACATCTCTACCATGGCATCACACTCTAAATCCATGATATTCTCCAGGAATAGATGCTCCCAACCATTTTAATTGTGGAATTTGTTGACGGCTAAGAGAGAAATAGACAACATGGTCCACATTCATGGGGGAAAAAATGTCAAATCTAGAAGGACTTGAATGTCCCAATAATGGAGAGATTTCTTGGGCCATCCCATAAAATTAAAAAAAATAATAATAAAATAAATAAATAAATAAAAGAAAAAAAAAAAAAAAACAATGGACAACCATTTGATAACTTTTGTCCTAACCGTTTGATCACAATTCTGTGAATGTCCATCTTTGTCATTCGCACTTGGATCAATGATCTAGATTATACCATCTCGAAGAGACTCGCTAGCAGAGATTGCAGATGCTACTCTAATAAAGGCGAAAAGAAAGGTGAAGATGGCTCAAGTCCAAAGGCAACATGAGACGTGCTTACCTTTGTAAAACCATCCTACAAGTAGCGTTTTTATCTCCTTATGAGTTGTTTTGGGAAATAGGGTTAGTTTTTAGATGGCTAGTTTTTAATATATTTATGTGTGTGTGTGTGTGTGTGTGTGTGTGTGTGTGTGGTTTTTGCTACTGGGTTTTTTTTTATTTTTTTTGAAAGGGTGCACGATCTGGGTTGAAATGGTGGCGAAGAGTGACCGTCAGATGGCGGTTGGTTCCCGGCCTTGAAAATCATTATAAAAAAAAAAAGGGGTAAAATTATAAGCGGCCAATCGCTGGGCTTTGGGAGGGAACGATGTGTTCACATGTATGTATGTGATTCCACCATTCTTTGGCAAGAGTGTGTATCTCTTACGTGGTGTTCACATGTTGTGTTTGCTTATATGAATTCAACTATCGAAATTATAGGTCTCACTGTCCATGGGGTGTAAATGAAAAGAAGTAACAGTGAACGGATGATCTAACCACTTGTTTACTGGGAATGTAATGGACGGTTAGAATCATCTATTCTAACTGTTCGTGGGTTTATTCTCTTGTGGGTTTGTTCTCTTAGGCAACCATTTACTATTTTAGTTGAGCACCATGGTTCATACGCATGCACTCTATAATTCTATATGGTACATGTCTTTGGACAATCTATTTTGGGCCCTACTTTTGTTGATCAAGACTATTCAGCTAATATGCCGGACAATGTATGATGTGTGTCACCAAAATATTCCCCCATTGGACAATTTTACTTGTCCAACCTGTGGATTTCAAGTGGATGGTTTACCGTCCACTTTCCAGGGGAGATTTTGGAAAGATATTTGACGGCCACTGATGGTGGGTGGCACAAGAGTGCATGGTCTAGATCGTGAAAAGATGGGACCTACCATACTGTTGGTGGTAGAATAAAACATATCATTTTGTTCAGGTGCATGTTGTGGAGTTGACTTTTGTGTGATTGATGTGCATGGAATGAATAACCATGTTGATGTTGATCTTTAGAAATGCAGTAGGATGCACGGTTACACACTTAAGGTGTCACTCCACACATGTTTGTAGAATGAGTAGTTCATTAGCGGGTCCTTTGTATTTATAGTGACTTAAAAATCAAGGTATAAGGTGGACCGGTCATGGGTGTGGCTTACCTTTATGATAATGAGTGCACATAAGGAATATAGCGGGTATACTATATTGAACTTGATCAGAACAATGGCCAACTCTATCCAACCACAGGCCCACTTATCACTGTTTCTCTATAAACAACTCACATTATTACTTTTGTATGTATAATTGCGGGCGCAATAACAAGAGCTCCCACCTAGTTTCCTAGACTAAGGGTGGAGGATATTGTTTCATGTGGTCATGTGTTGGCCTTGGATATGTGTGTTAGATCCAATCAATTCTTATGATGGTTCCCACAATTGATTTTTCATAGCTTGAAAGTTTGGTTGATAGGTTTATCATGTTTATCAAGGCAAAGATCTGAAATTGTGAGGGTGCACTTGGATGCACTTAGATAAACCACTTAACCCATGGAGTCCAAGTTTAGTCAGTATGCATTTGATAAATGGGTTGACATAAAAATATGCATTTGATAAATGGGTTGACATAAAAATCAGAGGTTTGTGCTAAGGAAACCATATGATGAATATTATGGATCAATATGCACAAATGCTACGATGATGTGTGGATCCTGGAGACAGGGTTCCTCAAAATAGCAATGCTATGAGGTGGCGAGACTAATGTAATTGAAAATCAAACTGATTGCATGTTTAGTGGTCTAAACGTTGGCTATCAAATGAATGGTTAGAAAGAAGATAGTGGTTTGAATATGCACAAATGCTATGATGATGTGTGGATCCTGGAGACAGGGTACCTCAAAATAGCAATGTTATGAGGTGGTGAGACTAATGTAATTGAAAATCAAACTAATTGCATGTTTAGTGGTCTAATTGTTGGCCATCAAATGAATGGTTAGAAAGAAAATAGTTACTGGTCTGAATGCAACAGATGATTGTTCGATCAATGGAATTTTCAGGCCGTGCTCTATTTTCGATGGAGGCCAGTTTTGGATATTTGGGATCGGCGTTCATATGTGCGGTTATAATTTCACTTGATGAACTATGATGTCTTGCTCATTTTTCTGATTCTCAGACTTCCACACCTATGGGGCTCATTGTTCGATGAGCAAACCATTGGTCAAGATGCTTGATCATGAATTGAGAATGCCCCATAATCTTCTCAAATTAAGAGGTCCTACCCCTTCAGGATTTGGACATTTTTCCTCCATATTCAACTGCTAGAATTCCATTGACCGTATATTTGTATCATCCTATTAAGACAACCCTTAGCATATATATAAATCAACGTTCCATGCATTAGGAAACATGTAGCAATGAGATGACGTTAATCTAACTTCTTTGTACTGTAGATATAGTATGCCCGGCTGGCTTTATTGCCAATTGAGAATGCCCCATAATCTTCTCAAATTAAGAGGTCCTACCCCTTCAGGATTTGGACATTTTTCCTCCATATTCAACTGCTAGAATTCCATTGACCGTATATTTGTATCACCCTATTAAGACAACCCTTAGCATATATATAAATCAACGTTCCATGCGTTAGGAAACATGTAGCAATGAGATGACGTTAATCTAACTTCTTTGTACTGTAGATATAGTATGCCCGGCTAGCTTTATTGCCAATTGGGTAAATGGTAAGAATGTATTCAGGTCTGACGAAGTTGGTTGAATGATAAGATTGTATTCATGGCTAGTGATACAACAACTACCAAAATAAACGTGATGGACGGTAACAACAATGAAGTATTTGTTGCATGGAGTCATAGCTGTTGACTTTATGAGGTTAAAAAAAAAGTTTGGTATGTGCTGAGGTTGCAACTGACTGTCAAAGACTTTATAACTTCTTAATGTTACGAGTAGGAGGCATATTGATGATGGCCTTGATCGTCGGCTGGATCTACCGGCTACTAATACCCCGTAGGCTGAGAAGCAAAATGAGGCATCCGCCCAAGCATAGGCTCGTTTCTGAGTAGCTAGATGGTGAGGCAATAACTTACCAAGGCGATTGATCCATAGCTGGTCCGAAAGGATTATCAGTCACACCAAAACTGAGACATGGCCCAGACTCCTATCGGAGGTAGCGGTGGGAAATTTTTCGCAATGGGTGAAAGCCTAATAGAGCAATGCCATGTAGAGGTAGAAGGTCCACGGGTAGTGAACTTCTTTTTTCCAGAGAAGAAGCATTGATGATATCTAGAAGTGCCGATATCTTTCCTTGGGTGGGCAGTTGACCCTTACCAAAACAACTTTCTCTAACATGCCGCTTGACTTTATATCTTTATTCAAATGTCTGCAATCTATTTGGGAGAAGCTGGATAAGTTGAGAAGGGATTTCCTTTGGGGGGTGTGGAAGAAGGTCACAAGTTTCATCTCTTGAAATGGGAAGATGTTTGTAAGCCTGTGTATCCTTAAGGTGGTGGGGGGCTGAGGAACCTATCCATCGTGAACTTGGCCCTCCTTGGAAAATGGTTGTGGCAATTCGGGACAGAGGAAGGTCACTTGTGGCTCAAGGTTATTTCTAGCAAATATAGCCTCAAAGAGAGAAATGGTAGACTAGGGAGTCCTCTTTATATCGGGCTTCTCACATTTGGAGGTCAATCTCGGCCGTGAGATGGAAGGTAAAGGAAGGCATTTCATTTTCCTTAGGAGATGTTACCAGAATTAGATTTTGGAAGGACTCTTGGTGTGGTGATCATCTCTAGTACATTGATTTCCCCATTTTGGCCAGCCTTGTGAGTGCCGAAGGCGGACCGTTTCTCTTGTAGCAGATCCTCTATGTGTTGGATGCCTCCATGCAGAAGGAATCTTACAGATGATGAGATGGGCGACCTCCTTTCTTTGGTAGACCGGCTTTGGGCTGCATCTCCAACCGATGAGGCTGACTTTATGGTGTGGACCAGCCACAGTTTGGGCCGATTTACAGTTAGTTCCTTTTACAATAAGCTTTGCTTAAAGATATCGAGCCCCTAAGAGAATTTTGCACCCAGTGGGAAGGAAGAAGGTGTTGTCTATAAATAACTTGCAGAAGTGGGGAATGATCATCCCTAGTATGTGTTGTCTATGCAAGAAAGATGCCGAGTCTATTAATCATTTATTTATGTTTTGTCCCTTCACGACCAAACATTTGGTCACACGTTCTATCCTTTTTCGGTATGAGGGTATGAGTTGGTCAATGTCGGGTTCCGTCTCTGATCTCTTGTGGGTGTAGCATGGGGGAGATGTGCTAAATAAGAGAACGAGGGTTTTTTGTTGGCTATGTGGTGGGGTGTGTGGGGCGAGTGAAATAGACATTGCTTTCGAAATTCCTCAAATTCAAGTGAGGCCGTGCTGCTCTCCATCAGAGTTTCTATATCCGAGTGGGCTGCTCTCTTGAACGTGGAGAATGATTGTATCAAGGCAATGTTAGGGCTGTAATTATTTTCTTTTGTTAGTGGTTTGTTAATAAAATTTCTTTTACCCTTCAAAAAATATATATTTTCTCAACTTCCAATAGTTAAATGAGAATTAGCTATTTCTAGTTCTTTTGTTCCTTTTCGGAGTAGCTTCAATGATGATGATCATCATCATCTTATGTTTTACCCCTTCATGACCAACATTTGGTCGCACGTTCTATCTTTTTTTGGTATGAGTTAGCCAATGCCGGGTTCCGTCTCTCATCTCTCATGGGCGTGGCATGGGGGAGATGTGCTAAAGAGAATGAGGGTTATCTGGCCGCTTTATTTTCCAGCTGTGTGGTGGGGTGTGTGGGGTGAGCGAAATAGACGTTGCTTTCGAAATTCCTCAAATTCAAGTGAGGCAGTGCTGCTCTCCATCAAAGTGTCTATATCTGAGTGGATTGCTCTCTTGAACAAGGAGAACGATTGTATCAAGGCAATGTTAGGGCTGTAATTATTGGGTCCCTGTCTTTGTTTTCTTTTGTTAGTGGTTTGTTAATAAAATTTCTTTTACCCTTCAATATATATATATATATATATATATTCTCAACTTCCAATAGTTAAATGAGAGTTAGCTCGTTCCAGTTCTTATGTTCCCTTTTGGAGTACCTTCAATGATGATGATCATCATCATCTTAGCCCTGTTTTGTAGATGCCTAAAAATGAGTTCATCTTGTTTTAGTTGACACTAATTTTGTATTGGAGCTCTTGATCTCTAATATATAATGAGTTCAAGTTAACAGTGATTATTCATTAGAGGTCAAGATCTCTTATAGATAATGACTATTAACAAAAATGAGATGTACTCATTTTTGGCATCTACCAAAAAGGGCCTTGGCCTTTTTCCCAGCAATTTGGGGTAGGGTTTTAAATGGTAGGTGGCAAAAGTTTTGCTATTTGCTACCTGTGAAACATCAACCTATGTCGTTTATTGAAGCTCCTGGATGTTGAATAAAGCCTTGGTGCTCTCATTAACACCATTCGGGTGCCAAGACCTTCACACTCAATATTGATTACCAGCCCAACTTTACATGCACACTCCAAAGGGCAAGCAAGCAATGTCAGGTAATGGAGGAGTGGTCGTGAAGCAAACCACCGAGTGCAAAGCAACTTCACATAGATGGTTTCTTTTGCACCGGGTGTTAAACACAGGCACCTTTACAAGATGGTCTTAAAAGGAGCAGCACTCTGCACTTTGGCACCTGAAGATGCTTAGATTTTATAAAAGAGGATCAAAGTTCTGATTAAAGAATACAATGATATCTCCTCTTACAACCTTTGCTTGGATGCAGAAATATAGTTCTTTCTTCGAAATCTGGTCTTTTCTCCCAGTGTAGCAGACTTTGAAATCCCTTGATGTCCATTTCTTGAATTTGGACATTTCACTCTGACAACATGTTAAACATAATAGAAACCATAATAACTTTCATATGATATCGAGAATGGTATTAATTTGTGAGTGTCGGTTGGAGGTTAATTTTGCCTATTAATCAAGAGCGAGCCTGTCTGAAAATGAATGCTTAATTCTAAGGTCAGGTAGGACAGAGATTAAGGAAGCAAATCAGGGAAATGGCTGATCTGAGGCATGATGAAACAGATTCAGTTCAGCTGGAGATGAGTTTGAAATGTACATTTAAGAGGAAGTGAGCCAGACTGAGATGAATGCTGACTCTAGCTATAAGGTAGGAGTAGGACTAACATAAAGGAACAAAATAACAGAAATGACCAATTTTTTTAGCATGGTAATGCAGGGGCATTTTCACACCGGGCTCGAGTGGGGTTGCCCGTGGGATGCAGGGGCACACTCGGAGTGGGCGGGGCCCATGGGGGAGGTCTCGTGTTCGAGACTCCTCACCGGGGGTGATTAATGTACATTTCACACCGGGCTCGAGTGGGGTAGCCTGTGGGATGCGGGGACACATTGGGGGTGGGCGGCCCATGTGAGGCGGTACCCATGTGATTTGGGGCCCACAAGGGGGGTTCGGCCGAGGTCCTAACCCATGAGATGTGGGGCCTGGGTTATGAGATAAATGAATTAATTCGCCATGCTCTAATAGTTCGAACTTTTAGAGCAAGTGGTTAATTGTCCTGCATCACATGGTGAGACATTCAGTTCAGTTTAAGGTTAAGAATTTGAAGCTTTTCATTTTCTTTGGTTACTGAGTTCTACAGTTGTGATAAAAATATTTCGGTCATTCGGTTCTTTATGCTTAGTTCATACTACTGTAAGTTCACAACTGTGATTTAAGATTCGATCTGTGTATTTTCACTCTGGAAACATGGATTTCTTTACCTAATCTTTGTTTCGTTGACTGCTGCTTTTAAAGATGGTCATAGTTGTTTCTGCAAGCAGTGGTATGTGAAGGTTCTGACAAAGCTCTCTTTGGGATTATAATTAGTTTCTGCTCTGACTCTAGAATCAACGAGTGGCTCACGGGACACAGATTCCCAAAGGAAAGATTTGATGTTTGAATTTGATTACAGAATCGGATGCAAGTATCTCAAGAGTAAAAATAGGCATTATTTTGTTTCCTATTTTTGGTGGATAAGGAGTGACGGAACCAGTGACCTCATTGTTGCCCTGTTGCTAGGTTATATACCCTAACTGTTAGGGTACTGCTTCCAGCCCAGGAGGCATCATTGTTCATTACGGGTCACTTTATTTCTTTTTGAAAAATATTGCACAGCACAAGAGAGTTCAAAGGGACCTGTTCATCAAATAGTAAGCGAAACGACATACAGGAAAAAAAAAAAAACTATGGGAAAATTTTGCTTTTAATTCTGTTTCAATTGTTAAAAGACGGTCAAAATTTTGATCAAAGTAACGGTAATGCGAAAAAATTGGTGAACGAAAAGTCCGGGTTTAATATGGTTTCAACTAAAAAGAGTGAAAAGAGTGAAAGAAGGGCTATGTGTGCACATATATTTATGGATATCTCAATTAAAATACAAAACTTCAGGGTTCAAGCCCATAGCTCAATGGTAGATAAGGTGTGTTTCAACATTGAGTTCTCGGGTTCGAGTCTAGATTACCTATCAAAATAAAAATTAGAAAAAAAAAATCAAATAAAATGAATAGATTTTTTTTTTTGGTTTTTGAAAGATGAGAAGCTTTACTGAAACTGAAAAATATAGAGAACAGGACAAAAGGAAGAAAGTAAAAAACAAAACCTATCAGAACTTATACAGCAGACTTGAAAAAAAAAACAGAAAAAGTCATCTATAAACAGACTCAGGAGATAAATACAGAGAGAGAGAGAGAGAGAGAGAGAGAGAGAGAGAGAGAGAGAGAGAGAGAGAGAGAGAGAGAGAGAGAGAGGCTTTTTTCTTTTAATATAACATGTTCTAACAAAACAAAAAACGTTTTTAATTCAATTTGCCCCCCCCCCCCCCAAAAAAAAGAGTTGTTTTTTTTTTTTTTTTTTTTTTTTTTTTTTTTTTTTTTTTCTATTTTTTGAAACATATGGAATTTTAAACATTTAACCAATTATGTGGGTTTTTTGCTTTCTTTCTTTCTATATTACGGACTTTAAAACGGAGTATTGCTAACTATGGTTCACAGCAGTGTGACAAATATCGCTGAGATTATGAAAATATCTCGATAACAAGGTATTCAGAAACAGTTACGTAACGGCCATTTCTGTTACATAATGATGGTAGCAGTTACGTGTTACGGGGCCATAATGGCCATTATGAAAAATAAAAATAAAAATGGCCCGTAATGCCCCATAACAGTGTTACTGGCCAATACACATTTTAAAATATAAACTAATGTAATAATTTACAGTAGTTTAAATTATTACATGTTATCGCAATATTTTCAAAAATCTCATAAGATATTAAAATATCACATTTTATCGCGATATTAACTCAAAAGATAGTAAAAATATTAGTGAATTTCCTATATAAATATATTTAAAATTTAAACTAATGTAATAATTTACAAATAAATATTTTTATTTTCAGAGAGACTTTCCTGATAATATCTCGAGAAAAACGTCAAATTTTGATAATCTCCCAAGAAATTTCCAGGCCGAGCAATTGCCGAGAATGAGATTTGTCACCATGGAGGTTTGCTAGCCCACCTGCACCTTTACACACAGCACACATGCCAACCTAGCAAGTCTCTTCCACTGTCAAGACAACCATGTGAAAAGATCGGGTTGGTCCACTGATTAGGCAGGTGCACGTGTATCTTGAAAGTGGACTTTGGCAAAAAAAAAAATATTTAAAACCGTCCAAGCTCTTTGTACAATGGTGGCCTACAGATTGAGTAGTCCAGCCTGATTGTTTCCCATAGCCATCTTCCACCTAGAACTTCACGCACTTGCCAGGTTGGCAAATGTGCCGTGTAAAAGTGTGTGTGGGGCTAGCAAACATCACTGTAGTAACTATACTGGTAATTCATATTTAAACATATTACTATAGAAGGTTAAGATAATTGAGATGGCAACTTTCTCTGTCTTAGAACTCATCTGTTTACCTATCTCTGGAAAATCAAACAAGAACAACTATTTTCTTGGGGTTTTGATTCATCATTTCATTGTGTGTGCATATGAACGATGCTAATATGGATTTCATTAGTGACTATACAATCAAACAATATACAAGATGATGTAGGATATTTGAATCATGGATTCGCAGCACTATTATTGAGTGTCTATGTAAGACGTCCCAAGACTGCTTAAAACCAAGGTACTTGTTTACTCAATCTACTCTTGGACTTGATTTTTATTACAGGAAGCAGTGATCAATCAATTCCTGAGGGAAACAACCCGTCCTCTGACAACACGAAATCTGAAGATGCCGCGGCCCACAAGTCACATCATACAATTTCTGATTGGCGAACTTTTAGAGCAACTCTCGTGGCACGGGAGCAGGTGAGCTGACACACTAAAAAATGTCCAATTTCAGTGGTATGGATTTTGTGCTAGTTTGTTAACATTTTCCAAGGGGAATGATAGCATATGCTCTCCAGCCCACTCTATCATAGTGATCTTGATCATCCCTATGGTATATGTGGCCTATGTGCAAGCTGGTTGGTACTGTCCAAATTGTGGGCTCACCTTTGAGTGGGCCATCACCAGAAAAACATTCCCCCTGATCAGAAAATAAAAACTAGCACTTGAAGGGTTTTTTTTTTTTTAAAAAAATTTTAAATTTGAAGTCTTTAATCTTTCTTTACTGTAGCTTATCAAGGTACCCAAACACACATGGCTTCAGTCCACCTTATGTAGCTTATCCACCAAAAAAAAAAAATAGTACTAAAAATAACACTTGAATTCTTATCCTGGTGCAGCTATCGGATGATGATGCTCCCGTCCAAGATGCAGTCTCCCATGAGTCCTCCAAATCACTTGGTGCAAAGTGGGCACATCCAATCCCTGTACCTGAGACTGGCTGCATCCTAGTAGCTACTGAGAAGCTTGACGGTGTTCGTACCTTTGAAAGAACTGTTGTTCTGCTCCTCAGATCAGGAACCAAAGACCCAAGAGAGGGCCCTTTCGGTGTCATCCTCAACCGTCCACTTAACAAGAAAATCAAACACATGAAGCCATCAAATCTGGACCTTGCAACCACCTTCGCAGAGTGTTCTCTGCATTTTGGCGGACCCCTTGATGCTAGTATGTTCTTGCTAAAGACTGGAGAGGACTCACCAACTACGGGCTTCGAGCAGGTGATACCAGGCCTCAGTTTTGGTGCCAGAAACAGCTTAGATGATGCTGCGGAGCTGGTGAAGAAGGGGGTGCTCAGGCCTCAAGATTTCAGATTCTTTGTTGGGTACGCAGGGTGGCAGCTGGACCAGTTGAGAGATGAGATCGAGTCAGATTATTGGTTTGTCGCTGCATGTAGCGTGAATCTGATAAGTGGGTTGTCCACAGAATCATCATCAGGCTTGTGGGAGGAGATTTTGCAGCTGATGGGCGGTCACTATTCAGAACTGAGCAGGAAGCCCAAGCAAGATAGCTCATGAAAAAGGTCTGTGGCTTTCTCAGAGGAGACCATGTGAAATCAAATGTACAGAAGGTTTGCTAGACGTAATTCATAGTGGTTGTTGACCTTTTGTTTTCAGTGTCTTCCTATTAGTTCTTGTATCTGCAATGTAAGTCAGGCAGTTTTTTTTTTTAAAAAAAAGGAAATGTAGGAAAAGTCTCTCATATACACTGAGAAGAAACAAAGTAATTGAAGCATTTGGTAAGAAAGAATGATTTCCTTGTTGAGAAAAGCATACTGCATTGATCATGCATCCTTATGGGGGTGTCTATAACAGCAACCAGATGACCTGACTATTGGATTAACTATATTCTATTATGTGATTTGGATCTTGCATGCAGTGTTTCATTGTCTTCTTTTAGGTCCTTCAACTGCAGTATAGGTAGAAGGAGCTGGTACAGAAAAACCTGCTGTATAAGGTTCGAAATGGTGAATTGATGTAGGGTAGACCGATGATCCTGTAGTCATTTGGTCGGTTATTGTATAACCGGTCCCATCTTCCAAAAGCGAATCAACTCCCCTATCCCACCGTTCCTCACTTTACACAAGGGAACGACTGACCCTCAGAAAGAGAAACATACAAGAATGACCAGCACCAACTGAACGAGCCAAGCGAGCAGGGGAAGAGGGATTCCACCACTGCCAGTTGTTGCACGGATCAGCGGGAACTCATATAACCCGCTACATGTGTGGATCAGAAGCTATTGTCTTATCTCAGCTGAATCATGCCTCTTTTGTCATCAGACAAACCTATTTGCAAATAACCATATTGAAGAATTGCTGCGTGAGTATGAGACAGCTCATGCAAACAGATCCAAGCTGCTCAGCTAATCCTAACTGCTGGATTTGAACATTGAGTGTGGAAATTTTGCCAACTTTTTCCGACCATATATTTTCTTCTTCAAACCCGTGGTCAGTATTATTCAACCAGCCTGTTTTTTGAACCATGTCACATCCGGTGGGGCCAGTCTGATAAGCAGCATGGAGCTTTTACGAGCTGTTGGGTTGGCATATGTGCCACTTAGATACGTACATGAGAGTAGCATTTCTCACATTTTGAAATTCACCACTTATGATATTTTAGTTCCAACTGTTATTGAAACTGGTAGCTTCTTTTTCTTCCTTTACATGGATAGATTTTTCCACATCTTTGTGGGTCAATTTTCAGTTGAGGTTCTCTGTAAGCTCAGCCAATTTTCAGAGGAATCCATTTATAAGCTCAGCAAATTTTCAGAGGAATCCATATATATTAGCATAAGACTGAGAACAAGCATAAAAGACAATAAAAGATCATAAAAGAAAGGTTTTCTCGATTACACCCGGACACATTGCAAGACTAGCCTTTTAATTTGGGTGATCTTCCAATGATCCAGATGATTGATATGACGAGTCTCACTTTGTATGGTGGAAAATCAACAAATAAAATCTTTCATTTGGATTATTTTAACCCATTGATAATCTGGCTCTTTTGTTATGAGTAGGAGTGGTCACCATAATCTTTGTATAATCAAAGGGTTGAAATATTCAACCCAGGAGTGTTTTCTAGCATCCCACATCCAAGGGGAACCCTATCAAATAAACCCTTTTGGCTCCCCATCAAATAAACTGTTTTGAGTCGGGAAAAAAAAAAAACCCAAAACCAAGCGGTTAGTCTTGATGCATCGTTTTGCAATACATTTGGGTTGTATTCAAGCAAACCTCAAAAGATGCAGCCACTGCTGATGGAAGCATTGGAAAGCATATTACTTTGAACTAAATAAACGTGTTCCAGTTTGGAAGATGGTTTTGCCTTACAAAAGGTGCGGTACACATGATCATTCCCTCTTCAGTTTCCACAAACAAATCCCTGCAACCTAAAGACACTACCCAACAAAAGCCAAACAGGGTCTCTCATGCCTTCTATCCCTTGCAAATTTTGTTTTCTTTTTTTTTTTTAAATAAAAAATAAAAATCCAAAGCACCCAACTGGGAGCCACCCAACGGACAATCATCACATACTGTTTTTAGTTATCAGCTAAAATGCAATAGAAGTATATAGATAAAGAGACGATTTCCAAACCACACAAGCTTCTGGACTGTTAAAAGCTCCATACATATTCCAATACCGAATCCCACCATTGAAAGATATTTCACATCTCAAGGAAGCTCCATAGTACAAAAGTTCCTTCGCTTTGAAAGAACTCAAGCGTGTAATATGTATCCCATGGCATTTGCACAATTTTCCCCTTCCAAAGAGAGTATAAACCCACCACCGTCGGAGCACTTGAACACTGTGAAGTGCTACTTTCTTAAATATCTGAGCTGCCATTTCTCATGGATTGGACTTTAAACACTTCCAGATGTACTTTCTAGTCGAAATTCTTCTTGGTCTTGGCTTTCTCAAGACGCGCTTTTCGCACAGCCTGTTGGATTTGCCTCTCATGCTCTTTGAGCATATCCTCGATGCTACCCCCCGGAGGCAGCAATGGTCCAGAGTAGTGGATTCTGTTCTTCTTAGCTCCATAACCCTTGATTCCAAAGAACAAGCAAGCAGTTTTAGTACAAAGATCTAGTGAAAAGTCAGGAAGAGAAGTCAGTTCTAGGTATTTAAAAAAAAAATTAAAAAAAAAAAATCCAGTTTTGCAGAACCCAATATAGATAGGTATTTGGGATATAGCTGGATGAGAAGATCATTGGTATTCGGTATCAAATTCATTTTGAAGAGTGATTTAGTATCTGCTTAGTGCCCACGTAGATTCTTTCACAGGTAACTATCAGGCCCTGATGCATCAGCACATGAATAATGTGCTGACAAACTAGTCCATAAAAGTGGGGCATATGGTTCTGTGATCCATACCGCAGATCAGTGGACCCCACCATGAATTGGGGATTGCTTAAAGAATCTCCAGATTAGAAGATGCCAACCCTTCAATCAGTGGACTACATTTAAATTGTTAGCAAAATACAAATGAAGAATGGCCGCCCTGGACAAAAGAATAGACCAAATTTCGGATGGCTAGGATCGATCAATCAGGAAGTTTTTTTTTTTTGTTATCCCCGCTCTACCCTGGTGCTCATCATGACAACAGTCTGGCTTACAGCCACAGAACCATGGATCTCACATGCGTGGACTGCAAGCATCAGGAACCATTAATACCTCTCTTTTTATGTCGGAAACCATACGAGTGCCCACATTCCTATCCTTGTTTTTTTTCCACAAAATATTCAATCCTGGTCACATTTCTCTGTACCGCCACCGGCCCACCGTGATCTTCTTTTCTTTAACAATTTAGGATTTTTAAACTTCCTCTTTTTCACATATTTGACCTATATGTTCTTTAACTTCAAAGTTCAAACTGATTATAGGAACTATTTCTACAATCACGTACCATTGTAGAATCTTGCCCAACCATCCTTTCTCCCTTCCTATGTGATGAGGATGGCCTGTCCAGAAAATGGTGACTCCCTTCGGAGGGCTCAGCAACATCCAGCTGATTGTACCTGTTACTTGTTCTGTGATCCTGCCATTGCGGCTGCATACCCCTCTGACTGTAATCATTGCTTCTTGCCGACAAGTCAGCGCCTGCCTGAGGCATGTGAGATATCTGTGTATTCAATTTCGGGCCATTCGTACCCCTTGAAGAACCGAATGCCTGAGCAGTTCCTGTGTGAGAACTGCTGTGGAACCCGGATCTGCTATCCTCTTCGGGATTGTATTTTTCGCTGGCGATTTTTGGAATGGCTTGCTTCTGCATCATCTGTGGAAAGGGAATTGAGTATTAAATGACAAGGAAATCAGCCCATCAGATTAGATCAGTGTTTAAAAACTCGGTAGACGGACCTTTTTTTTTTTTTTAACACACCCCCACACACTCACACCGCAGTGGGATTTCACCACGTATGGCTACTCGAACCCTTGACCCGGTGTTGAAACTCCCGAGAGTCTACCACCGGAGCAAGAGTAAGGACCCAGTAGACAGACTTGCTACTCAGCCGATTTAGTAGGTTTAGCTGGACCATGGACCAAAATTTCAATGGTATTTGAAATAATCAGCCAAGTCAAACTAGAAGTCAATGTTTCAACTCTCACTTTCTTCTTTTTTTTTTTTTTTTTTTCCTTTCTTTTGAGATTTTAGTAATTTCAACAGTCCTCCATAATACCAAAAGACATGAATCCATTCTTCCCTTCTTAATTCTCCAAAACCTGACCCCAAATCACTAAACAAAAACTGACCCAACCCACATTTGATATATTCAAGAAATACAGATTCCTAGCATTCAATCTATGATTCTTTCTATTTTTAGTTGGTTTTCAACAAATTCTCATCAATCTGCAGAATCAAACTAGAAAAATTAGTAGACGTTTTTTTTTTTTTTTTTTTCATGTTGAAATTTATATATAGAAAAATAAATAATAATAAAAAATCTCGTTGGGCTAATCATAGCATAGTCAGAAAAATTTGTAGCCTTGGGTTTCATTACTTTAGATGCTTTCTGGATTAAATCATGTACTTTGAAGACATGGAATAACCATCTGATAGCATTGTTAGAGATGGAATACCTGTAGATCGTCATTGGCATCTGGTGCTGGCATTCCTTTGGATTCTCTCGGCCCTCTTCTTATGGATTCAGCTCCATGCCCTTTTACGGATGCTTTCTTTTGCCTGAGACCAAATACAAAAGCAGAAGATATAACTCATCATAAAAAAATAAAGAACAAGAAAGTGTGGTTTTCCATAATCACTTTGAAATGAATTCCGAGAGGGTCCATGGTTCAACATTCACTGATCACAAATAAGATTCAAATACCGAAGGAAAAGCCACAATGATTTTTTTTTTTTTAATCATTATCGAATAAACAGAACTTCTATCATTCAACGGAAAACAGTGTATTTGCCAATCCATTACCAACCCAGTCTACTGTACAAGATGGCCATGCTAGAAAGGTCTGGAATTCTATGAAGTTGTTCATGAACCCTTCTGCTCCTTTTACCTTCCTCAAACAAGGAAATCATTTCACAAAGTGACAAGAATGAATGTGAAGTGAAAAGATGTATGATAGTGTACCTTCTAGCTTCCTCATCCCGAAGTTTAGCATCATACTCCTTGCTTGGCGGGTATATAGGCAGACTTGAAGGATCACATGGAAGGGGATTTGTTGTGAAGAACTGAAAGCAAAACTCAAGAATTAAGCTAGGAAAACAATCCACAATCACCAAAAGAAGAAGAGGGAAAAAAGAAAGAAAAAAGAAATGAACCAAGACCACTGTCTCCACCTCAATAGGTGAGTTGGTTATGACATCTACACCGTTCTTTCTCCAAATTCTTAAGGTCATAGCACAAGAAATATGTTATTAGAAGTTCCCCAAAATTACATGGGGAGAAGTGCTCAAGCCATGTAAACTACCTTGCTCTTAAGGGCAGAAGACGCTGATCCCCGATCCTCAGGTTCTATTGCAAGAAGAACATCCAAAAGGTCTAAAGCTGAGGACGGGAAGTCCTTGAACATCTCAGAAACACAGCGCTTGTATGGGTGTTGAGGTTTGAAGATGGTTGCATGTGCCAATTTTGATTTCCTCCAGTAGTCTTCAGATGGTGAACCACAAAGCTTGAAGATCTTGTGCATTTGCTCCACCTACAGATCAGATAAGGAGACCAATGCAAATACCATCAATTATCAGAATCCAGAACCAAGTCCATGCCATGTAAATGACTAGGAAAGGTTAGAAATGGCACGAAGATCCCAGACAGTCAACGACGATAGAAACCAACATGCATATGATGCATATCTGACAGGCAGGACAAGAGATACCTCTGTCCGTCCTGGCATTATAGGCTTCCCAGTGAGCAATTCGGCGAGGATGCAACCCGCACTCCACAGATCGACTGCAACCCCATACTCAGTTGCCCCCAACAGAAGCTCAGGAGGCCGATACCATAGCGTCACGACACGGCTTGTCAGTGGCTGTTCCTGATTGGGTTTGAAAAATGTGGCGAGGCCAAAATCTGTTATCTGGAGATTGCCATTGTTGTCGATCAGAAGATTGGATCCTTTGATATCTCGATGAAGAACCCCGCGACTATGGCAGTGCTCAAGTCCACGAAGTAACTGCTGCATATAGCACTTGATCTGAAATGCCGAAATGGGTAGATTCTAAATGAGAACAAATCAAATGCAGCAGAATCAAACTAAAATGGATTGCATTCTCATGGAAGAGAAGTAAAATGTGCCCATTTCAGAAGTATTCGTCACAGCAGACAAACCTGTGGTTCGGTAAACTTGACATCGGGCGCTGCCGCAAGTCCAGCAAGATCATGCTCCATATACTCAAGAGCAAGGTACAAGGTGGATGACATCCGCGATGTAATCAAACCCTCAAGCTTCATAACATTTGGGTGATCCAGTCTGCGCAGGATATGAATCTCCCTTGCCATGAATCGGACGCTTTCTGGATCTGTATTAACAAACCGCACTTTCTTCAGTGCGACGATCTTGCCGGTTTCAAGATCACGGGCCTTGAATACACTGCTGTAAGTTCCTTGTCCAATCTGCACAAACAGCACATTGTCTAAAGATAAATACAAAACTGGAGAAGGAACCCAAAAGAATGTGCATGGACTGAATAGACCCGAAATGAATAGTATTAACCGTCACCAAGAGAAATAGCTGGCCAAGCCAATGATTTCTGTCCAGTCACAAAGAAGTAGATGCACATTGACCACTGGCAAACATATGTTATGATTAGGATTGTTGATCTGGTGGGCCGCCATTTGGATTGGACAACTCTGAGCATCCAGTTTTGAGTTTTGCTGGTTGAAAGTGGACCATCGCTCTAACTGGTCCTTTCGCCGATTACTGACTGCATTGCAAGCATGGTTCAATCCCCTTGCCTTTGGGTTATGGCCCATGCATGTGGTGGCCCACCAAATCATTCCTAATCATAATAAATGTCTGCTACACGTAGCATGAAAAGGGAGCTGTGGAATTTCCATGATATGAGCTGCATAATAGCATTTCTCATGCTTATTTAAAATAAATAAATAAATACAAAAGCATTTCTCATGAACTAATGACCTTTGTGAAAGAAAAAGGTGTACTGAATAAGACCAATATTCAAATGAGCTATACGTAGCATGAAAAGGGAGCTGTGGAATTTCCATGATATGAGCTGCATAATAGCATTTCTCATGCTTATTTAAAATAAATAAATAAATACAAAAGCATTTCTCATGAACTAATGACCTTTGTGAAAGAAAAGGTGTACTGAATAAGACCAATATTCAAATGAGCTATACTTAACTAGATAAAAAGTTTATGAGGCTAGAATGTCAAGTAACAAAAACAACTGATTTCCAACAATTTCATTTGAAAAAGAAGAAAATCATAAACATTTAGTTTACTTTTAGCAGGCAATCATGGAATGGAGCATGAAATCGTCAACAGACAGAAAACCCACAATGCAGACTAGATAGATATTTTGAAACACAAACGCTAATGAGGATTAGCAAAAGAAAGAAAGAAAAAGAAGAAGAAGAATGAAACTGACTTTGTCTAATTTCTCAAACGACTCCGCCTTGCGTGGCAGCCACCCATCGATCGCTTCTCCCGCCACAGAAGCAAGCCAAGAAGGCCACCCTGCAGCAACCTGTTCCCCTTCGATACCATTAGGTACATTTGAAATATGCAAACGAGGTTCTCCTCTGTTTGTCCCTATATCCACAGACGCACCTCTTTGATGGGAGATCTTCTTCGGGAGCTCAACGACTGCTTTATTCGCTTCCTTGTCGAGTGATTGCTGGGTAGGAACCACAATCTCTTTCGGCTTCGCGATCACCGTCTCCACCACGTCATTCCCATTACCACCATAATTGGCCTCTACTGCTACTTCCTCTCTCCTTGACGGTGTGAGAAACCGCTTCGACAACCTACTTAGTGATACTTTCTCTCTCTGATTATCAACATTATCTTCTGTAGCACCTTTCGAACAAATGCAGCCCATAATCCCTCACAGTCCAGATTTGAGAGGCTACTGAATCGTCAAGATTCGCTGAACCTATGGACAGCGGCCTTTGATGCATGAAGCCCGCCGTTGGCCGGCATTCCTACAAATAACCTGGAATTCGAAACAACCCAGATCACAAAATCCTGAGGTTGCAAAAACCCACACCTCAAATCACAAGAATTCGATAGGAAACCACCCAATCGAAGGCAACATCAAGAACCCAAATTGGAAATCTGAATCAACCAAAGGAAACACCGCACCACCTATTGAGATGGAGAGCGATGTCAAAACCCAAAAACCCTTGAAACCCAGACCAGAAATCCAGCGTTAATCGCAGGAACAGAATCAAATAAGAGTTCTGATCGAGGATTTCAATGGGTTTTTGGACCGATGATATTTTATTTTTAATTTTCTTTTTTTCTTGTATACTCAATCGGTTAAAGACATCAATTGCCACTTCTTCTATTTTGTTGAAAATCAAAGGATGCGAAAAAAAGGAAAAAAGAGTGAAAGAGAAAAATAGAAAAGAAAATGCCCAAATGGATAGGCGAGAAAACGGTAAAAGCTCTGTCATTTCCGTTGAATGAGAGAGAGGGAGAGAGAGAGAGAGATTTGCGGATCTTGTGAAGGCTAGAAATGCGAAGGGCCGAGAGATTATAGGATTGGACAGGTTTAGATGGCTGACCCAGCTCAGCTCCTCTTAGAAGGCAGGAGAGAGAGAGAGAGAGAGAGAGTAACAACGTTAGATTCGCCAACGGTACGCGGCGGACGTTTCTCCACACGTATGCGGATCTTCGTTTTGTCTCTTTCCACAGTATCCACGGTTTTCAATTCTGAAAAGCTAGGCCCATGGTTCTTTAATCCATACCATCTGTCTGTCAATTCCCACCGTGGATGGAAAATGCCCCAAAAATCTCCCAGATTGGAAGATCCCAGCCACCAATATTAGCACCTTTTTTTTTTTCAGTTGAATGTGGACCGTTCTAGTATTTTTCTTCTTAAGCGTCTCTTTTGTAGGACGTAGATCAAAATATCAAGATTTTCCTATCAATGAGAGCTTTTGAGGGTTGGGATCACATGTCAGAACTGAAAAGCTGTGTAGACTATTTGAAGATGCAGCCACGTGTCACGGGAGAAAAACTTAGATGCTGAAAAGTGGGCCCATGATTCTTTAATCCAGACCATTGTTCTGTTAATCCCACCGTGGATGGAGAATCCCCAAAAAAAAAAAAAAAATAAAATAAAAATAAATAAAATAAAATAAAATAAAATCTCAGATTGGAAGATCCTGGCCACCAGTATTAGCACTTTTCTTTTTAGTTAAATTTGGACCGTTCATCTATTTCTCTTCCAAACCGTCTATTTTGCCGAACTCGCATGAAAATATCAAGATTTTCGTATTAATGAGTTTTCTGTGTTGGGCCCACATTTCAGAACTGTGGAGACTATTGGAAGATGCAAACACGTGTCATGTAATTCATGTACCAGAAAAACTCTGATGCTGTGGCTGAGTGTGATGGTTCATATGCACTCGAAGATTGTAAACAATGGTAAATATGCAGCTGAAATTAAACCGTCCAAGTCGTGGGCCCCACTTTAGATGTATCATAGACCAACAAACACAGTTAACTAATATATTAACCGTCCGATTGGAAGACATCTAATGGACGGTTATAGTTAAAAGCAGCATGCTCCTAAAAACTTCCATGCTTTGGTGATCCGCACCGTGTACTGTTGCACTCACCATAGATGGACCATTACCCAAAAACACCTCGCACTGCAAGATCCCACCCACCACTATTTTGACCTTTTGTTTCCAGTTGAAGGTGCACCGTTGCTGCATTTCTCTTCTTAACCATCCATTTGTCGGACGGAAATCGAAAGGCTAAGATAGCCCAGATGAAATTTTATTGGTCTTGGTTCATCAACGGGGGTGATTTACGGAAGCATGGGCCCACTTATCATAGATGAAAACCCGCGTATACCGTGCAAGGCCTCGGCGCGATGTATGGAAACTTTTCCATGCACCTAGTTGCATTTTGGACTCATTGGTTAGCCTATCTGGAAATCTGGACTGTCCATTAGGTTCAAGAGACTCTTATATATTGCACTAATTATCGAAAATCAAAGCAATCGGATGGTTTTAAACATTCTTGACGGGACCTGTCTTTTACTAACAATATTGTCCATCTATTTTTGCATACCATTGAATTAACGGTCTTGATTATTCCATAGGTATACTTTCTTTCTTTTTAAACAAAGCATATGAAGAGTGGATTAGATCTAACGGAGGGGTCCCCATATTGATGTGGATGAATGGATCAAAATACAACTAGGCGCGTGGAAAGATTTCCATACACGGAGACTACTGGAACATTTCTCGTTGAATGGGTCATGAGAAATTTTGGACCGTGGACCTGACCTTTTATCCAGCTGTTTTTATGAGACAATACGAACTTTGTTTTGCAACTTACACCTGCACGTGCGGATACCGAATTTCAGGACGAAATTCCCCTCCTTTCACGGAAACGGATTGGGTACTCCCCTGCCACCAACCAATGGCGTATGGTCGGTGGTCTGTGGGCCCCACCATGATGTATGATTTTCATCCATGCCGAGGTATATATAAATCTCAAGTGTACCACATTACAGGAAACAGTGTTGAATGAGCGTCAACCATTAGAAACCTTTAGGGGGCCCACTGTGATGTTTGTGAGAAATCCTCCCCGTCTAAGTTTATTAATAGGGTCACAAAGACCTGGACGAAGATGAAAAATAAATTTCATAATGATACAAAACTTCTGTAACCTGTAAAAGAATTTCAATGGTGCACATTCAATTCCCCACTGACTTTTACAGTGTGGTCCACTTGATAATTAGATCTATCTTATTTTTTGTCTCAAGCCTTAATATGAGCTCGCCAAATATATAGACGGTTTGGATATAACACATACCTCATGATGGGACCCACAAAAGCAACACAGCAAAAAAAAAAAAAAACTGTGTAGTTAGCTACGGCTATGGCTATAGTTATAATCCGTAATTATACTTATCGAAAATTACAAAATCTTTTAGGCAAACTCGCTGGACACTTCCAGACTTTTTCGATAATATCAAAAGCAGTTGATATGTCGAAGCTGCGGCTATGGCTACGGTCATAATCCGTAGCTATAGGGTCCCACTGACCCTAAAAAAATGTCTCCTTTTTTGTTTTCTGTTGAAATCCCCACGGCATTTTGTGGGTCCCATTATGAGGTATGTGTTATATCCAAACCATCCATCTATTTGGCGAGCTCGTATTAAGGCTTGAGACGAAAAATAAGACAAATCTAGCTGTCAAGTGGATCACATTGTAAAAGGTGAGGATTGAACATCTACTATTGAAACCCTTTTAGGGTCATAGAAGTTTTGGATCATTATGAAATTTGTTTTTCCTCTTCATCCAAGTTTTTGTGACCTTATGAATAGATTGGATGGAAAATATATGTTATGGTGGGCCCTATAAAATTTTAAACGGTGAAAATCATTTTCCCACTGCTCTTTGTGGTGTAGTCCAGTTGATCTTTGAATATGATTCTTATATATATATATATATATATATATATATATATATATAATATATATATATATATATATGTTCTCAAATGATCTCGAAATATGGATGAACGTTGTGGATATAATAAATACATAATTGTGGGGGCCCATGTAACTTTGATCTCTTTTGAGCGGGGCGAACAAACATGAAATTAAGCAGGGCAAACTAGAAATTCAGCGGCGCAAACATGAAATTGAGCGGGGCGAACTGAAAATTGAGCAGGGTGAACTGAAAATTGAGCGAGGCAAACATAAAATTGAGCGGGGCAAAATGAAAATTAAGCAGGGCAAATATGAAATTGAACGGGGCAAACTAGAAATTGAGTGGGGCAAACATGAAATTGAGCGGGGTAAACATGAAATTGAGCGGGGCCAACTGAAAATTGAGCGGGGCAAACATGAAATTGAGCGGGGCAAACTAAAATTTGAGTGGGGCAAATATGAAATTGAGCGAGACAAAATTAAACGGGGCAAACTGAAAATTGAGCGAGGCAAACATGAAATTGAGTGGGGCAAACTGAAAATTGAGTGGGGCAAACATGAAAGTGAGTGGGGCAAACTAGAAATTGAAAGGGGCAAACATGAAATTGAGCGAGGCAAACATAAAATTGAGTGGGCTATATAGCTGGTGTATTAATGTCAACAAGTTTTGTGGGTCCCATCATGAGGTATGAGGTATGTGTTATATCCAAAACATCCATCCATTTGGCAAGCTCATCTTAAGGCTTGAGCCTAAAGATAAGACAAATATAAAGATCAAGTGGACCACACTGCAAAAAGCAGTTGATGATTGAACGTCTACCATTGAAACCCTTTTAGGGTCACAGAAGCTTCCGATCAATTTGAAATTTATTTTTCCTCTTCATTTGAGTATTTGTGATCTTATTAACAGATTGGATGGAAAATAAAAGTTATGTAGGCCCTACGAATTCTTTAATGATGAAAAATCATTTTCCTCGCTTCTATTTTTGGTGTGGCCTTTGAGCTTTGGATATGATTCATTTTTTGTTTAATGGTCTAAATTGATCTCGAAAAATGGATGAAGGGTGTGGATATAATAAATAAATCATTGTGGGGCCATATAACTTTGATCTCCTTTGAACCGTTCGTGCAACTCGGAGCTTGAGGAGCATCGACACTTGCCTTCGTGCGACACGTATCTACATTAGCTTCAAATGGACCACACCACATGAAACAGTTGAATTGAACTTCTATTGTTGAAAATTTCTTGCAGGCCACATAAGTTTTGGATCAAGCTTATATTTTTGTTTTCCGTTCATTCATGTATGTATGATCTTATGAACAGGTTGGATGACAAATAAACATCACTATGGGGCCTAACAAGGTTTCAACGGTGGAAATCATCATCCCCACTTTTTCCCGGGCATGATTGACTTGATCTTTGGATATGCAATTTTGGGTTCAACCCTTTAAATTAGATGGAAAAACGGATGGACGACATAGATGAAACACATACATCATGATGGAAAAACGGATGGGCTCAATTTCAAGTTTGCCCCGCTCAATTTCATGTTTGCCCTGATCAATTTCATGTTTGCATCGCTCAATTTCATGTTTGCCCCGCTCAATTTCTAGTTTGCTCCGCTGAATTTCTAGTTTGCCCCGCTCAATTTCATGTTTGACCTACTCGATTCTTAGTTTTCCTTGCTGAATTTCTCGTTGGCCCCGCTCAATTTCATGTTTGTCCCGCTAGAATTCATGTTTGTCCCGCTGAATTTCTAGTTTGCCCTGCTCAATTTCATGTTTGCCCAGCTGAATTTCTCGTTGGCCCGCTCAATTTCATGTTTGCCCCGCTGAATTTGTAGTTTGCCCCGCTCAATTTCATGTTTGCCCTACTCAATTTCTTGTTTGCCCCGCTCAATTTCGTGTTTGCCCCATTGAAATTCATGTTTGCCTCGCTCAATTTCATGTTTGCCCTGCTCAATTTCTCGTTGGCCCCGCTCAATTTCATTTTTGCCCTACTCAATTTCTAGTTTATCCTGCTCAATTTCATTTTTGCCTCACTCAATTTCCAGTTTGACCGCAAAGTGATTGAAATTGACCACGAAGTGAATGAAATGGATTTTCGACCATCGACCCGGTGAAATCTTGGAAAATAACTAGTTTGTTGGCTAAATTAACTTCTCCTACCCCAAAATCATATGTGGTACGTTAAGTAAATCATTCCAGTTTAGGAGATATGCTTGTTGAATAAATAGACAAAGAAATGAATTAAAAGAGGAAAAAAAAAATTATATGCTTATATATATATATATATATATCTATATATATATATATATATATTATAATATATATATATATTTATATAAATATGTGTCAGAGAAAAATGTAGGTAGAATAAAGTTCTCAATGTAAATTTAAAAAAAAAAAATTAAAAAATTAAAAAATTAAAAAATGCAACGACTTAGAGTTGTGGCTACGATTATAATCTGTAGTGATAGATAAAACTACAGGAATTTCGAGGCAAACTCGTTGGACAGTTTGGGACCTTTTTCGATATATCAAAGACTTTAGAAAGCGGGAGCTACGGATATAGCTACGGTTATAATCCGTAGCTATAGGTTCCTGGTTTTTTTATTGTTTATTTATTTTTTATTTTTTGCCTTTGTAATCTCCACCGCCTTTTGTGAGTCCCATCATGAGGTCTGTATTATATCCAAACCGTCCATCTATTTGGCGAGCTCATATTAAGCTTGAGACTTAAAATAAGACAGATCTAACTATCAAGTGGTGGGCCCTACAAATTTTAACGGTGAAAATCAGTTTTCCCTCTGCTCTTTGTGGTGTGGTCCAGTTGATCTTTGGATATGATTTTCCTTTTTTGGATAATGCTCCGAAATGATCTCGAAATATGGATGAACGTTGTGGATATAATAAATACATAATTGTGAGGCCATGTAACTTTGATCTCTTTTGAGCCGTTCGTACAACTCTCGGTTGGAGGAGCGTCAGCGCTCGTCTTCGAAAGTGAGGGGTATTTTCGTCCTCAAATTCGCTGTCCGCACGCACAGGTATAAGTAGCAAAAAAAAGTTTGTATTGTTTCGTAAAAACAGGTGGATAAAAGGTGGGGTCCACAGTCCTAATTAAATTTCCCATGGATGATCCAACGCTACGAGCAAGGGCCAAGGAGTTGTAAGGAATGATCGGGCATTGAGTTTTTTCAAGTGGGGCCCATATTCCAATGATCCAAGCCGTTGGTATGATTGGCCTCACAATGGATGGACCATGCACAAAAAATTCACAAGATTTGAAGATCTGTAAACAAAATACGTGGCCCTTTCCGTTGTTGAAAGACAACCAATGCTTATTTTCTTCACCGCTGCTTCGTTTGCCACCCGGTCTGCTAGGAACGCCGTGGTTCCTGTTGAGCTACAACCACCTATGATACAATTTACATTCCGGTGCCTTCTTCAAAAAGGTTTTCACTTTTCAATAAACCACCCCAGTAATTATCATTGCAGTAGTTGTTAAATTTCTTAACCGTGACTTGGGTTGACGGCTCAGGTGGGCCATGCCTCAATGTTTATGTGAAATCCAACCCATCCATCAAGCCTATCCCCTGATAGACCCAGGCCCAAAACTCAGCTCTTATCTCAAATACCAATGGATCATGCAATTGGAAATAGTGTAAAGGGCAACACTCACCTTTCAAATTATTTCCCTTAGAATGGCCCATCTGATCACGAATGGGACTTATTTTTTAGCCCCATTTATAAATTTCGGTATAGCTTCCAATGCTTAGGTTGGATCTTATATAATTATCACCTTGTATCTCTAAAAATCAAGATTGGATTTCTCCCTCCCAATCATTTTCATTGTGTAGTCTATATGAATCATAGGTTAACTTGATTTACTTATATGGATTACACATCCAATGAATATAGTATATTTGACATATACATCATGGTAGCTTCCAAAAAAAATAATAATAATAATTCAAGGCAAGGTACCTTAGCCAACCATGTGCCCAAAAACAAGCGTTTTGGTTGATATACATAAAAAAAGAAAAAAGAAAAAAAAAAAAAAAAAAAAAAAAGAAATTTCACCACTCTTGATTTTTTATAGGGCCCACTAAGATATACACATGAGATTCACAATCCTATATTAGTCCCAAATCTAAAACTTCAGATTGACATGTGATTCATGGGATTGAGTATGCCACACAAGAGAGGAACGAAACAGTTGGGAGAGAATGTCCACTCCTGATTAGTACAGGGTATACCCTGATAATTATATAAAATCTATTCCAACCATTATATGTCATAATAATAAATAAGCCATGGTCCAAAAATCAAGCCCCTATGTTATTCAACTGGGCAGTTATAAGGGAAACAATTTGACGGAGGTGAGCGTTGTCTTGTAAACTATTTCCAACCATGTGATCCACCCGAATAAGGATAAGGTGAGTTTTGGATGCTGGCCTTAATATGTTGTGACACACTTGCTTGTCATGGTTAGATTTTGTATAAGCATCAAGGTAGGGCCCACAGCCCACAGTACAAAACTTGTTCGCAAGGCCCACCCGAGTTACTGTAATTATATTTAATTGGATTAGTGAGGGAGCTAATGGGGATTTTATTTATTTATTTTTTTTTTTGAAAAAAGGTATCGGAATGTAAATTCTCTGTAAGGTAGGTGGTTTTTTGCTTCTTTTTTTTTTTCTTTTTCTTTTCTTTTCTTTCTTCCTCAAAAGCTGTAGTTAGTGAGGGGCGATTTTCCCGTGTATGAGACACACCCAGATTCTCTGTACACTTAAAATAATAGTTTTCAGCTGATGGACGGAGTGGATATTACATATACAACACGGTGGGTGGGCCCCCGCAAGCTTGGGTGTTGGAGGTGCTGCCTAAAACATGTGTTGTACAGCATTCGGTCCTACGTCTTCACACCTGCCATGTGTTTAAAAATACAAACCATTCATCAGACTCACTCACCATCACCGAAAATTTTCACTGAAATTTCAAGCCCATTCCGCCCTTGAGTGGTCCACAATCCTAACTCAAATCCAGCCGTTGGTATGCTTGCGTTCAAACTCATTCTAAAGTAGCACCCAATCCTCCCGAAGTTCCAACAGCCCAAGGTCTTCCATGTAAAAGCCCTTTGGACTGTAGGAGCTCACACCGTCTGCAGGACCATCAATGACCTGGTCCACCCAAAGCAAAAAGTCAAATTTTCAATATTAATGGGCCGACGGGCCCAAACAGACCATTTTACAATCTGGGCCAACCCCAATTCCATGCCCGACACATTGACGGCCTCGTTTGGCTAGTGGTCGGTGCCCTGTAGGCCCCACCGTGACTTTTTCATTTTATCCACACCGTCCATCCATTTTTAAAGATCATTTTAGATGCTAGTACCAAAAATTAGGGATATATAAATCTCATGTGGACCACACCACGGGAAAACAGTAACGATTGAATGTCCACCATTTAAAACCTCCTAGGGCCGAGTGTAGTGTTTATTTGACATCCAACCTTTTGATTAGGTCATACAGACCTGGATGAAGGGAAAAAATAAATATCAACTCGATCCAAAACTTTTGTGGCCTCCAAGAAGTTTTTAATGGTGGGAGTTCAATCAACACTGTGTGGTCCACTTGAGATTTTGATCTAACTCTTTTTTAGGTTCGTTACATAAAATGATCTTAAAAAAATGGTTGGACGGCATGGATGAAACACATACATCATGGTGGGGCCCACATAGCACCCACCACTAGCCATTGGCTAGTGGCAGTGTCACTAGCCGATCCGTTTCCGCCTTAAACGTAGGTGGCCCATATATGGGGTATGTATATCTCTCTGAAACATGGTTGAATGACTCAGAAACTCAGATTGACTCGTTCAGTCTCAAATCGAGTCGTAGGTAAATAGACCCAACTCATGCCTGACTCACCTGAGTCAGGCATGAGTTGGGTTATCGAAATCCGAGTCAACTCAGATGAATCACTCGAGACTCGTCCGAATCTTAAAACCAAACTCTGGAACAAGCTCATCAATCCACTTACAATCACATGCTCTAAGGAATTCAATTCAGCCATCTTACCCTGTCCCACTCCCTATTTTCTGAGTGATTATCAATCCATCCAAACGCTACTTTTACATATTCAATTTCAAACTACTACATACATATTTCCATATCATCAATGGAGATATTCAAGTCTTCCCCTTCTCTGAATTCACTCCCTACATGAATCATTACATTATCATCTTCATCATCCCATATCAAACTCTCTAGTCCTTGAAACACACTATTCATCGACAGCTCTACATCGTCGATAGGCGATCGAGCAACCAGCTTGGCATCAATAGCCATGCCTGCATCTGAGGCTGCTCTTTGTATTAACTGCGGCGACATGTTAGCTTGGAGGAATCTTGGGACGCACATAGGGAAATTGAACTTCCTGGTGGATGATGGGCCACGTAGGTAGAACATGGCGGTGTCGTGGGCCACCGCCGCAGCCTCTGGTGTTGAGTAAGATCCTAGCCATAGGCGTGTTTGAGAGCCTGGGAGCCGGATTTCCGACACCCATCGACCCCATTTCCGACGACGTACTCCCACGTATTTCGTCGCGCCTCCACCGTTGGATCTCCCTTCTTCAGTGGGCCTCATCTCATCAGAATCCGGCAAGTGGGTCAGATCTTCTTGGTTAAGTGTTTGAGAATTGGAAATGTGTTGAAGAAGGGGAGCTTATCTGTGTTTATATAGTTTGAATTATGGGAAAGTCAGCCCCTTGTATCTTGAATTTTTTATGATCCTCAACCCAAGGACATGGGTAGCATTTAAATTTTTAGTTTCTGAAAGTGGGGCCCATGGTTCAGTAATCCAAACCGTCCATCTGCTGCCTCCCAATGAAGATCGACCACGCCCCCAAAATCACCCAGACTGGATGATCCTAGCCATCCAATCTTTACAGTCCCATCCAGAAAACTTACGGTCCGGATGAACATAAAGTGAGCCCCAACTCGTACAAACAATGGACCCGAGGATGATGTACATATGCTCGGGCGGATTATCACACAGTTTCAATAATATTAAAAGGGTTGACTGGGGTTTTTGGGTTTTGGTCAAATATTCAATGGTCAAAAGTGGATTTGCATTAGATGGGTGAATGGTAGGAGGCCACACATAAATGTATATATTAAAAAATTAGAAGTCATGATTTTGAATTTTAATTTCTGAGTATGTGGACATGAAATTGTTTTAATGTCAACCATTTCATTTTGTGAAGATCAGGTTCTCTTAGAGCACCCTAAGTCAACTTATACTAATCTTAGTTGCATTGGGGCACTTGGACAGTCCAATCGATCGATCTGGACAGTTCAATTAAGTGCATGGCTCATTTCATGGTTACCAAGAAAAGATTGCAGCAATTGGATTATCCGATCCAACTGTATGTTGGCCTTTGATTTATATCCATCCGATTTTCAAGACATGGAAGGAGTGATTAGGATGGTCTGATATAAATGATACTTTGAAAGCATAAGCGATCCATAATGAATCCCAACGGAAAGATGGTTCAAGTTATTGATTGGACCTACTTTTTTTTATAAATGATCACAGCCGTCCATTTATAGGTCATTAATCGGATGCTTAGAATTGTCTAATCCGTGTGCTTATTACTTGATAGCCCATGGAATGTGTGCTTGCACGGAATGCACGTTTCGGATCGATCGTCCAAGTGTCCCGATTCAACTAGATTATTTCTTTTCTATACTCAACAGGATTGGGAGAGGCCATGATCGTAGGTCCCACCTTGATGTATATGTTGTATATCCATGCCGTCCATATGTTTTGTCAACTTATTTTAGGGCATGGACGATCCAAACCTCAGTTGGATCCCACCACAGGAAAAAGTGGTGATTGAATGCTCACCATTCAATCTGATATTTGATGAGTGACCAAAGTTTTGGATCAAGATGATATTTGTGTTTTCCCTCCATCCGGGTCTGTGTGACCTCATGAACAGGTTGGATGGAAAATAAACATTACGGGGGGCCTTAGGAAGTTTTTAATGGTGGGCATTCAATCACAACTGTTTCATGTGGTGTGGTCCACCTGAGATTTGGATCTGCTTCGTTTTTGGGGCCATTCCTTAAAATGAGCTGTAAAAATAGATGGACGGCATGGATATGCAAAAAAAACATCTAGGTGGGCCCCACAGTCACGGCCTCGCCGAAGTAGGTATTTTCCCTCGACCAGGGCGTAGTTTCTCATTCTGCCTCTGGCTTTTTGTAATTTTTGGGCTATTGGCCGTTTTGAATTAGTAAAATCTTTACTTATCTTCCAAAAACAAAGTAGGTGTTTTCTCAGCCCCACCAAATCCACGTTCTACTTTACAACGGCATTGCAAGGGATTAAGAAACTAACTCAAATCAAACCGTTGATATTATGGGCCCATTCAGATGGATCAAAACAGACTAAGAATTACACTGATTTGGTAACCTAGCAAGCTGATTGATGGGCAATTAGTATACAGTTGAAATTAAAATATGCAACCCGTCTGAATTCAGGAAATTCCACGAACCCAATATTACAATAGTAAAAAACAAATGTAATTTTGTAACGATGTCCTATTTAGAGTGGATCCCACAATTTAGATGGTTTCGTGTCGATTGACGTGTTCCACACGTACAATTTCTAAGTGCATGCGTATCAGTCGTCAAACACTGCCAGAGTATCAAATAGCTCCACGACGTGCTCTTTATTTTACTCTCTGATAACTTTTTATCTGTAATCGGCCTAAGCGCGCACTAAAAACACGAAGGATTGGAGAGAACAACCACTATACAACAGCGTTAGGATTTGACAAGCCTGCGCGCGTGGTGGAGCCTGCCATTGGAAAAGCACGCACACGTGCCAGCATGGCACGCGTGTTCAAGATCCGAGCTTTCAGTCAGGCGGGCCACACTATTTGGATATTCTCCTTGAAATAAAGCCATTTCCGGCCTCCCACAGTACGGAAGAAATGGATGGCTAGAAATAACTTGTTTTAGTCGCGTGTTTTTGCATGCTCTGGCTGATTTTTAGGCCAGAAGATATAAATAGTGTGACCCCAGAATGGACAGTTGGCTCACGTGCGCATATGATAATGGAAAATGCAACCCACGTCAGCTAGAGGGAGAGAAATTCCATGACACGTGGTGTACTGTAGAATTCAAATCTATACAAGAGGGACCCAGGGTTCAATGATCTGGAACATGGATCAAACGGACCGGTATGGGGATTGTGGGATGCTCCGAAAGGTAGCCATCCAATCCAATCTTCAGTCTTTTATTTGGGTAGAATGTGTGCCACTGTTTTTACTCTTTAACTTGATATTGTAACCGATTGAAGGGTAAGGATCCTGTTTCTGGGTACCAACATGCCCACTTAGATCCATCAGATCACCAAAAACCCCCCTCATTGGATTAGAACAGCCTATCATTTCTAATTGAATGTGGACTGTCGCTAGGTTTTATCTCTTAGTCTTACCCTGCTAAATATTCAACCACAAATGAAGGGTTAGGATTTTTTATTTTTTATTTTCCTTTTCTTTTGGGGTGCGTGGACCACTAACGACGGAGCCCATCGTATCAACGTTTTTGACATTGAACCACAAATCCCACATGTACAAACAAAGGTCAAGTGGGAAAGGGGCTTGAAATCCACCAAAGCACTATAATAAAATAAATGTTTTTTGCCTCCACTACGTAGGACACTACCGCACGGAAAGTGAGATGACGATTCTTATATATATATATATATATATATATATATATATATAGTCGACCTCATGGGAACTTCCCATGAGGTCGAGCTGTGTGGCCCAACTCGAACATCTACCCCATCAGTCAGATGCACCATTCCATGGTGGGCCTCAGGCTTAAAAATCAAGTCAGTCCATGACTTGTGTAGGCCACACCACGTACAGAAGTTGAGACGGGTTACCCTCCCATTAAAACATTCATAATCATTTGTTGGGCCCACCAAGATGTGGTTTACAAATCCAGCCCATCCATTATGTGTGTCCCACTTGGATGAGGGGTCAGACCAAGTTTCAGACGCATCCAAATCTTAGGTGGACCCCACCAAGTGCTTTTATATGTTTTAGGCATGTCTTCACATGATTTTAGATGGTATGGACTACCTGAGTTCCGTATACGGTTGATTTTTGGAATATCCCATAATTTAAAGAGGACCCATCAAATGCACAGTTTGTTAGTACACAACAATAGAAAGCAGATATAAGGTAGACAATTGAAACATAGACATCTGGACCATTAACATACAAGCCTCTAAAACTCAATCCAAACCATTTCAAAGCTGGCTAAACCTGGCCCAGACCAGCCCAAACCAGGTGCACCCTTAGAAAGGATGCACTATTACAAGGCCAGGTTCTCTGCAGCTACGGATTTGGGCAAAAGAGAGCAGGCCTGATGTACAAAAGAATGATGATTAATTTCTCATTATCCAAACTACTAGGTTTTTCTTAGTCAGTTGTGGAACTCCCTTTTTGACAGTCAGATTTTGAGTAATCAATTGCATTCTTATGCATGCTCTGAGCATTAGTGTTTCGCTGTAACTCTCTTGCAAATTGTTTTCGCAACCCTTCTGCAATAGCAGTGGACCTATTGTAGGTCTTTGCTGTGGGTTCCTCACAATCCAATGGTCAGGTTTGCAGTAAAGCACTTGGATTCACATCCCATCAACATTGCTGGTGACCCATTTGGTAGGGAGGAGAAAAAATTAGGGAGCCACAGAAAGATAAGCATCTTTTCAAACTAAAATACCCTAGAGAGACATATCTGATGTTTATTTCAGTAAAACAATAGGCCGCAGTCAAAGTGACAACCTTAAGAATGAGGTGTAGAGCACCATCACCCCACAAGGAGAGACTTTCTTATCACAAATGCTTTCATAACACCTTAATGGACCCCTGTTCTATTTAACTCTACACATTTCCCGTGGCTGCGGTGATGCTCAATCTCGCTAGGACGAGAAACCAACAAGTATAAATCAAGGTAGCTGACTCAAAATGACAAAAAATAAGAAAAAAGATCATGTTTCACAATACCTCAACTGGTTTCTGGTACTGGGAACAGCTTCTCTAACATGCCATTCGAAAGGATTCTGTTGGGATCCAATTCCCTGCGTGCTTTATTGTATGCATCGACCGGAAAACGCTTCCTCAGTCTTTCTTGGAGTGCAGCAAGCTTTTCCTTGTCCCTTGGAACCTGCAGAAAGAGTTACATGGGCGTTAGCAGATAAATTACGAGGCCAAAATTCCCAAAAGCTAACTACCTCTTCCTCTCATCAGGATGCTCAAACATAAGTTATGAAAAGAGTGAACCCCAAAAAATATAAAAAAGCACAATTGGGTAAATAAAATAATGCCTCATCCCCACATTTTTAACTTTGACTAATTAATTACTGTTAATATTTATTGCAAGTAAAGAAGCCTCTGACTCAATTTCCCAAATTCCAAGACTAACCTACCTAGAAGTAAACTATAGAACCCTCCACTCATAAATGAGATAGACCCACTGTCATCCATCCCATGTGTTTGTAACCTAACCATGTCTCTGCTCCAAAAGCTAGCTAGTCATCTGACTGGAAAACCACCTAACAAGGGGAGCAAATATTGCCCAACGAAGAGAGAGAGAGTCTCCACACACTCCCCTTTCACAAGGGAATCAGCCACATTGTTGGCTTCCTACGAACATTATGACAGGATAAATAAGCATTAGCAGTATTTTTCAATTTCATCATGAAAACCATCATGGTGCTTATTCCATGAAATGTTGTCGGAGTCAGCTTCATGCCACAGTTCTTTGTGACTACCCTTATTTCCTGAAATATGTTGTGAAGTCACCTTTGACAATAATTGGCATATCAAACTGCTCCTTAATACAGTGGATCCCCATTGAAGGTGAATCATTGAGTTGGCAGCCCAAGATGCCCAGAAAAAGCAAACATAATATTCCCTGAGGTCATGAACCAAATCCCCAATACTAGCGAGACAAAGATTCCCAAAGGAGCTCCCATCAAAATTGAGATTCAGTGGAATACAAGATGTCTAGCATTCCAAGAACAATATGAAAGCACAACACATTTGTCAATACCTTATGGACCTAGTTAATATTTCAGCTTTAGTGCCATAAATAGTTGCTTGGTGCATGGAGAGAAGTGGCAGCGTATTCAGTGTGGGGAGTGTCGTTTCAAACTGTTAGTGAGTATAAACAACTCGGAAGCAAGAACAGGAGTGCAAGTCCAAAGCATGGTCTGGAGCAGGGGGTGGAAGATTCATGCAACTTAGCACATAATAAATAAATCATCTTCTCAGCTTTCACCCAGCAATTTGGAGGCCACTACCTTGTATTACTCTTGAAGGAGAAAATAGTCAATAGGAGATTAAATGCTCGTTCTTGTGATCCGTTGATTTCTTCGAAAGCAGAGTTATTGGAGACACTATCAAGGGATTTTTAAAGCAAAATTCATCAGGAATTCGGATTTTACCAAATAATTCTTGGAGGAACTGAAAATCCCGGGCAGTGCTTTTTTGGGGGAGAAATTACATAAATGCTGTGAATCGAGAATTGTGGGCCTCACTTGGCATGTTCCTGACATCCAAGCGGACCAACAGATGCACCCCGCCACGCCATGATTATCAGACAAGCCAAAAATGTGGCTGATCCAATCATAAGGTGGACCAAGCCATAATAAAAATAATAATATACACCACTGAAAAACATCCAAATCCATGTGTAACCCATCTAATGATTCAATCAGCCAAATTTTTTGTTCGTGTGATTGCCATGGTGGGTTCATATGTTAAATATCAACGATATCAGCCAATATATCCCACGATATATCTTGTATCCCACCATTGCGATACGAAATGCATAAGTAGTGCAATATATCCCACATGTTTGATCTGGTGAGCATTTTCGAATTTCGATCATTTTATTTTATGTAAATCATGTTAAATTAGTGTCAAATTGTTACAAATCCATGATTTTTCATTTTTGCATGAAAAATCATGGATTGGGAGCTTCGATTTCAAGATTTGGAGGAGATTAGCCGAGTTCCAGAAAATTAGAAAAATCAAAATTTCCCAATTTCTTGCAAATCTTTTGCAATCGGTGTCCAAACATCAAATCAAACATGTATGTAACCTAATCTAGTGATTCTTCTTTTGCTTTTGAATGTATTGCTTGTGTTTCCACAAGTCTTCTTACAATTTTAAATTATATGAATAGACATTGAATATACTTGCATCAACTCAATTAGACAACGCATAAATTAGGACCCCATACAAAAAAAAAAAAAAAAAAAAAAAAAAAAAAAAAAAAAAAAAAAAACATATTGTGTATACTTCTTTTTGTAATGTTTTGATTTATAAGTGTGTATTGATGTCTTTTTTAACAATCACCGAAGTTTCATTGAAAAGTTCAAGCAATTTCCCAATGTTTCCAATAACAACGATACATTACACGATACAACCGATATATCCCATGCGATAACTGATATGTATCCATATCCCAAGAATGCAATACGTAACGCAATACCGATATTTCGAACATTGCATATGAGACATGGGCCCCACAATTCTCAACTTCACTACTTTTTAAAGAAAAAAAATAAACGAAGACATTTTAGTAAGTTCACCCTCAAAAAGCATCTCCATGGAAATTGGTCTCGTCCAGGAATTGTTTGGTGAAATGCAAATTTCTGAGGACTTTTGTGGTAAAATCACTATTATAATCAAAGCCTACAGAAAGTTGTTTAATGAAACGAAACAAATGCTCTTGACATTTCTGAAAACAAACTATGCATCCCCTCTACATCAAGAATGGAAATCATTTCTGGAAAGTTTCAAAACAAGGTGGAATCCATTGATTTTGTTGAAAAATACAAATTCTATAATTTCATGTAACTTATGGTCACTATACCCAGGTTCTGATTTGTACCTCAATCTTAGCCCAATGTTCATAAGCAGAATATTCATCCCATAGCTGGCTCTGTGTCAAATGCCTGTAATTGAAGAACTCTTCTGTTATCTCCTTCCGCTGACGAGCATCCGAAGTAGGAAGGTACATGATTATTCCCACCTGGTAAACAGGAAAAACAAGCAGGTAAGCAATTAAAAAAGAAAACAAAAAAAACTGAACTCGTCAATGCCAGGAAGCGGCAGAATAAGCATACTGCTATTGTAAGTGCACCATAATCGTAGCCTTGACCAAGCTATTTGGGTTGGAAAGGATATTGATGCAAAATGGCATTGGGTTCAAGTCCCTAGACCCCCAGGGAGGTGTGTGGTCATAGGGGAATTCATTCCCCAATTTTTTTTAATATAGCAATGCAAATTTATTAGTACCAAACAAAAAAAGCATATAAAACATGCCTTTTTAGTTGGCAAGCCTAAATAACAGGAGCGTATAAACTTCAATGTATTTCAGGCTCCGCAAAACTGCCAAACATCTATGAGATAAGGTTATTAAACGGGGTAGAAAAGAATCTTTTTTAGGTGGAAGAGTTGGCCCCTCTCGTTAGGAGGAAGGATCATGTTGATCAAAGCAGCTATGCCAAATCTCACAATCTACTTTGTCTCCCTTCAAACGTCCGACCTTGGTTTAGGAAGGCTAGACAGGTTGAGCCAGGATTTCCTGTGGCGTGGTGCTGAAGAGAAGCACAAGCATCACCTTCTGCTATGGAATAAGCTTTGCAAGTCATATAAGGAAGGGGGAGTTGGCACAAGGAACCCTGAGCAGATGAATAAGGTGCTACTTGGTAAATGGCTATGAAGGTTTAAGATGGAAGGAAGGTTGTGGAGAGAGGATATTGTTAGCAGGTATGGCATGTAGGAAGGGGGTTGGTGGGGGAAAGTCTCGTCTCTTTACAAGGCTCTGGATTGTGGAGGGGGGTCCTTAGTTTGGGGAATAGGTTCAAGGGGGTACGGTTTTCTTGTCGTGATGGGAAGAGGATTCGATTATGGGTAGATCTATGGATCAGGCAGTGTCCTAACCTTGCTACAGATTTTGAAGTGACCATTGAACAATGCTATTCTATATCTGGTGGTGAGGCCATTTGGTCTCCTCTCTGTTAAAGGAATCTATTAGATAAAGTAGAGGACCCCATTCGGCTTCTGGAATGGCTTCAGTTCATGAAGTCATTCTTAGGTGAGAGGGACTCGCTGGCGTGGTCTTTGGAGAAGTGAGTCACTTCTTGGTCCGCTCCTTTTACAAGATGGTGTGCTCCCCTTCTTCGAAAGTGAGTAAAGGTCTTTTGTCCTTCTAGCACTATGGTGTCCCACTCCAAAAGTCGTGGCTTTCGCATGGTTGATGTAAGCTGGTATGGGCCCACGATCCATGGGCTAGGTTCAGGCCCAATAAGCCTAAGCCCAAGCCCAACAATTGGCCCATCAATTAGAATGCCCAAGCCTCCTATTTAGGCAGCTAACTTATTAATTAGCTAAATATTTTTAAATGCATTTTTATTTAATTTTCATATTTGTAAAAGTCATTGGTTGTCAATGACATTATAAGTTTTCCTTTTGTGTAAGTTTCAAAAGCTCATTTAAGGGCCTCAGGTGAGTAGTATCAAGGGACCTTTTGAATTGAATAAAAATTTCTGCATCGTTTTCTTCTATTTTGTGTGATTCTTGTGCTTAGTTTGGACGTGCCTGCGCTCGGGAAGATCCTCCCCTTCAACCAACTGTGCCGATTTGGTATCAAAGCGGGTTCTAGTGGCCGGATTGAAATCCTGAATCAACAACAATCTCAATATTATTGTTTTCAATTTCTTTAATCATAAAATTCTGTCTCTTTTCTTTTATGTTCTTAATTACGTCCCAGCCTTCCTACCCCACATTCACCTCTTCTTTTTTTTCCTTTTACAAAGCCCAAAAGTCTAATTTAAAAGGAGAGACTTTGCCAAAATTTTGGCAGCCCTCTACCAATATAATCTAGCCCATTAAAAACCAAAATCGGCCTCATTCCGGCCCATTAAAACCTCCAAAAAATTAGCCACGCCCCAACCTATTAAAACCCTCCAAAATCAGCCATATTCCAACCCATTAAAACTCTCAAAATCAGCCCTATTCCAGCCCATTAAAGCACTCAAAATCAGCCCCACTCTAGCCCATTAGAACCCCATAAAATCAGCCACATCCCATTCCCAGCCCATTAAAAACCCCCAAAATCAGCCATATTCCAACTCATTAAAACACTCAAAATCAGCCCATTCCAACCCATTAAAACCCCCAAAAATCAGCCATGTCCAGCCCATTAAAACCCTCAAAATCAGCCATATTTCAGCCCATTAAAACCCCAAAAATCAGCCCCATTCCAGCCCATTAAAATTCCCAAAAATCAGCCACATCCCAGCCCATTACAATTCCTAAAAAATCAGCCATATTTCAACCCATTAAAAGCTTAAAATCAGCCCTATTCCAGCTAGAGCTGTACACGAGTTGAGTTAGCTAGGTCAACTTACTCGACTCGCCTCGGCTTGAAATTGGATTTGAATTGAGTTGAGCTGGTTTTTGGAGCTCGAAAAAATTTCGAGCTGAATTCAAGCTTGCCCGAGCTCAACTCAAACCTCAACTCGGATCGAAACCGCTCGCTGACTCGGTTATTTTTATCTTAATGTTGCTCGCCAAGTGTTTGATGCAATGACTCAACGGAGTGTTGTAATGCTGCTCGCCAACTATTGGATGAAATGACTCAACGGAGTGTTGTAATGGTGCTCGTCAAGTGTTTGATGAAATTACTCAACGGAGTGTTGTTTCAGGCGCGTACATTCTCCGCAGAGTCGGTTGGTGGCGAGGAAGGAATGGATACAAAACAAATCACTAATAATAATAATAATAATAATAATAATAATAATAATAATAATAATAACTTTACACTATAGGACTACCCCTCATATCTTGTTTTTTATGCTGCTCGCTGAGTGTTTGATGAATAATAATAATAACTTTACACTATAGGACTACCCTCATATCTTGTTTTTATGCTGCTCGCTGAGTGTTTGATGAAATACCTGTAAAGTGTTGTTACTGTTATGCATTCTGTGAGAGATTGAAGATGCATTGTTTGTGTTTGAGAAAATGTCGCAGAAGCTCGAACTCGACTCGAACTGGCCCGAGTAGCTGACCGAACCGAGCCCAGTTCGAGCTGGGGTTAGCTGTTGGCCGAGCCGAGCTGTGCCAAGCCCCCCCCCCCCCCCCCCCCCCCCCCCCAAAAAAAAAAAAAAAAAAAAAAAAGGTCGCAATGTTGCTTGCCAAGTGTTTGATGAAATGACTCAACAGAGTGTTGTAATGTTGCTCGCCAAGTATTGGATGAAATGACTCAACAGAATGTTGTAATGGTGCTTGCCAAGTGTTTGATGAAATTACTCAACGGAGTGTTGTTTCAGGTGCATATATTCTCCGCAGAGTCAGTTGGTGGCGAGGAAGGAATGGATACGAAACGAATCACTATAAATAATAATAATAATAACTTTACACTATAGGACTACCCTCATATCTTGTTTTTTATGCTGCTCGCTGAGTGTTTGATGAAATACCTGTAAAGTGTTGTTACTGTTATGCATTCTGTGAGAGATTGAAGATGCATTGTATGTGTTTGAGAAAATGTTGCAGAAGCTCGAACTCGGCTCGAACTGGCCCGAGCTGCTGACCGAACCGAGCCGAGTTCAAGCTAGGGTTAGTTGTTGGCCGAGCCGAGTTGTGCTAAGCTCGACTCGGTTCAACTCGTGTACAACTCTAAATCCAACCCATTAAACCCCAAGATCAACCCCATTAAAACCCCAAAATCAGCCTCATTCCAGCTCATTAAAACCTTAAAAAAACCGCCCTATATTGTTTCCAGTACTTTGGCAACATCGACCCCTAATACAAATGTCTACCCATAGTGGTCACATCAATCGAAGGAGGCTTTCCGATCAACAGCGAGACAATTGCATTGGTCCTCGGGAGTCTGTTTATGACTACATATAACAGCTCTTTGTAGAAAGAGCCCATGACGCCTTGATATAGATACCCAAGAAAGACGATATCACCAAGAAAGTATGAGTTGAAGTTTTAAACTTTGCGTGTCGTCTTTATGCAAAATCTTTTGTCGACTGGATTACAATGCTTGAAGATTATTTCGCATGGTATGACGTGAACAATGTCCAACGAGTGGCCTTTGTTAAATTCAAGCCGAAAGGTCCAACAAGAATCTGGTGGCGAAGCATTGACGACAACAATCTCATCATGGGTCGTCCTGCTATCGCCAGGTCAATTGACATGAGAGAGAAGTTGGAAAATAAATATTTGACTTCATATTACATCGATACTCTTCTCCAGGAGCTCCTTGAGTTCAAACAAGGGACTGCTTCAGTGAATGACTATACTAAGAAGTTCAATAAGCTTTTTGTCTGTTGTACGATTACATAGATGGACTAGATAATGGTTAACCACTATCGAGTACAATTACGATAAGTAATCCAGTGTGAGATGGTCATGTATAATTTTGAGTCGGTTGATGATGCTCATCAGAAGGCTCGACGAGTTGAACAGCAGCTACGGCAGCAAACTCTTCGACATTTTGGTTCTCTAACCGAGGAACCTTCTATGAGAAATGGTTAAGATCCACATCTTAACTACACTCCACCACAAGGCTACCAACCACCTCTCTACCATTTTCAGTAACACTCATAGATGCAGACTCCGCTTGTAAGGTCACCACAACCCTTGTAGTGCCCTCCATCGCAAAACTCATACCAAAGGCAACCAGCATTGCAGGGACAAGACACCAAAGGCGAGTTCATAATCCTAATCCTCCCCTTAGGCGAGAACAGTGAGGTGCTGACTGTTATTGTTGCAAACAGATAGGACACTTTTCTAATAATGTCTATAAGGCGGAACCTCCATTACTACCGCGGTAATGAGAAGGACCCATACCATCTGGACAACCCTAAGTATTACGATGAGCATATCAAGATGAAACAACCCTAAGCAAAGCCAGTATCACAGCCAAAAGACTTTCCTGTTGAAACGACGGTTGAAGCTGAGGTTGAAGGCCCTACTCTACCATATGCCACCTCTGTACCACCACTGAGGAGGAGGAAAAAGACTGGCGACGGACCATTGTTTTCCATATGCGAGTAAAATGCCAGGGTAGGTTATATAACATGATTATCGATGGCAGCCGTGCAATAAACATCATATCTCAAGAGGTGATTGATAAGCTCAAATTCCCAACTGAAAGGCATCCAAAACCATATAAGGTTACGTGGGTTGATGACACTATCATCCCCATGACTCGAAAGTGTTTAGTGTCCTTTAAAATTGGCATCTATGAGGATGACATATGGTGTGACATAATTCCAATGAATGTCGCCTACATCCTTCTCAGTCGACTTTGGCTCTTTGAATGAAAAGTACAAAGCGGTGGTGAGACTAACACGCATACTTTTCTATGGCGAGGTAATCATATCCATCTTTGCCTGTTGTAGCCTACAGCACCCCATTCATCTGCGCCCCCATTGTTAACATCAGCTGCTCTTTCTAACTCCCATGTTCTTACAATGCGGAAGTTCAAGGAAGAAAGCAAGGAAAAAGACGTATTGTTTATTCTAGTCACAAAAAAAAATAAAATTAATTAAATTAAAACTAAAAATAAAAAATGCAGGGGCGCATACTTTTCTATGGTGAGGTCATAATATCCATCTTTGCCTGTTGTAGCCTACATCACCCCATTCATCTATGCCCCCATTGTTGACATCAGCTGCTCTTTCTAACTCCCATGTTCTTACAATGCGGAAGTTCAAGGAAGAAAGCAAGGAAAAAGACGTATTGTTCGCTCTAGTCACAAAAAAAAATAAAAAATAAATAAATGCAGGGGCCCGATGCTGATAACTTTGAGACTCATTTTAATGAAGTCAAATCCATGCTCCATGACTTTCAAGATTTGGCCCTTGATGAACTTTTTAAGGAGCTGCCTCCGCTGCGGGATATTCAACATATCATAGATTTGGTTCCTTTATCCAGAGTCGAAACCAAATGCAAAAGTTAATGATTTCATCCACCATATGCAACAAGTGCATCATGAAATTCGATGCAATATCGTTGTAAGTAATGAAAGTTATAAGCAACATGCACAAAGACGTCGTTTTGTCGAATTTGCAGAATGCGACATGGTTATGGTCCATATCTGTCCTGAACAATTACACCCCGAATCCTTTATAATAAAAAAAACACTCAATCCTCGCAATGCAGGACCGTTCAAAATTATAAAGAAGATTAGTGTCAATGCTTACGTTTTAGATCTCCCACTAGATTTATCTATCAGTCATACTTTCAATGTGGACGATCTTTTTATATATCGCGGACACCATACTAATGATGGTATCGAGGAACAAGCTATCACACTTCCAACCATTTTACCACCTATAGACACGATCATTGATGTTTTTGACCACCAACTATCACGCACCAAGGTGGTTACCAGAAGTTTTTCATTCGTTGGCAAGGACGACCTCTTGACCTCTATGAACAATATTAGGCCATTAACTCGCTGAAGTCAAGTTCTTTCAAGCGGGGGAGGACTGATACAGGCTGATATGAGCCCACGATCCATGGGCTAGGCCGAGGCCCATTAAGCCTAAGCCTAAGCCCAACAATTGGGCCATTAATAAGGAGGCCCAAGCCTCCTATTCAAGCAGCTATCTTATTTAGATAATTAGCTAAATATTTTTAATGCTTTTTTATTTATTTTTCATATTTGTGAAAATCATTGGTTGACAGTTGTCAATGACATTATGAGTTTTCCCTTTATGTACGTTTCAAAAGCTTATATAAGGGCCTGAGATAAGTAGTATCAAGAGACATTTTGAATTGAATAAAAAATTCTACACTGTTTTCTTCTACTTCGTGTGATTCTTGTGCTTAGTTTGGAGGTGCCTATCAATGCTGTCAAATCGCATATGCCATTGTATGCGATCAGCATATGCTGTTCACATATGCGATCGCACAATCGCATATGCCATGGCATATTTTTTATAAAATAATAAAAAATTTTAAAACGGAAAAAAAAAATCTTTAAAAATGGGAAAAACTTGCCTAATTAGTACACATGCTTGGATTGAGTTGTTTTACTTATTTCATTATAGTTTGAGTGTTTCGTTAAGTTATATATTTAATTACTTATATTATATTATATAAATTTTAACAAAACAATCAAGCTACATTAAAAGAGAACTAATTATTATAAACTTCGAGCAAAGAAATTTTACTGATAAATGGATAACTTGAAACAACTTACAAGTTATAACTTACAGCTTAATTTACAAAAAGTAAGCACAACTTATAAAATACAAAAAATAAACATACTTGAAGTAATTGTAGAGAGATTAGAGGAAGAGAGAGAAAGTAATAGATTTAGAGCTTTGGAGTAGAGAATAGTGAAAATGGAGGGGATATGAGTGTCTATTTATAGGCAAAAGTTCTCCAAATTGAAAAAATAAAAAAATAAAAAATTGCTTCCACTCTGATTATTAGAAAATATGCGATCACATATGCAGTATGTGATCGCATACTCGCATATGCGATGGCATATTTATCGCATATAAAAGTATGCCATGGCATACTTGCCAGGATCACATATGCCATCATGGCATATGCAATTCGATCCACAGTATGCGCATATGCGATTGCATATGCACATATGCGATCGCATTTGACAACAATGGTGCCTATGCTTGGGCAGTTCCTCCCCATCAGCCAATTGCGCCGATGGTTCATGGGTAGAAATAAGATTCTCACAATTGACAAACTTCTCAAAAGATCAATGGTTATTCCTAATTGTTGCGTAATGTGTACGAGGGATGTGGAGTCAGTTGATCATCTGTTCATCCATTGTCCGTTTGCTCAAAAGGTATGAGAGAAATTTCTTGCTTTCTTTTAGCTACCATTAGGTGATGTCAGGTGACTCAGGTCCATTACTAGCCTCTTCTTAGCTCAGCATGGAGGATGGATTGTAGGAAGGAAAAAAAAAAAAATTGGTGATCAAGAGGCCAGTTTTAATAGCGGTGATTTCAGCAATTTGGGGTTTTCTGGGGGGAGGGGACAAATTTGGGATAGAGATGGATGTTTATAAGAGGACTAAGTTCGATGTAATATGTGGGTCTCATGTATGAAGCGCTTTCACCAAAGTGATTGGTCTTTATTTTATGGGTTGTAGCTGTTGGGTGCTTTTTCGAGCCTTTTAGTGCTCCTTTCAATTGGACGGGTTGGATATGAGATGTTGAATATACATACATACATACGATGAAGTTTCTGCATAAAATTATGTGATGAAGATGGGAATAAGCAACTTAATAATCAAGCAGCAAATACAAGCCATGCCAAGTATATTCCCAACTAATTGGCATCCATGGGTCAAATTATGCACAGAGAGAAATATCAAGATGGCAATTACCCATGAGAATATGTCTTCTTCTACGGGGCTTGAGGCCGGACTCATGAGACTCTGGCTGCGAGCTGTCCAACGTTGCTCTATGGGAGCAGGTGCTGGTATCCCTTCATTCTGTATGAGCTGCTTCAGCTCTTCCATGTAGTCTAGGTCTTTCATGCTTGGCTTTGAAAGTGTCCCTGCTGGAAAACATGTCTCTGAGACCCACTGTTGCCCGCCACAATCAAAGCCCAAAATTTCATCACTCCAACCTACTCTATATCCCTCTGACTTTCTCCAGTACTCAGCCTCTGCTTGATTGACTTTTATGACATGCTCTTTGTTGAGAGGATCAAGCGCAAGAAGTTTATCTCTCAGCTCTGTAAATGACAGTTCATTTATGTCTGGCTCATTGCCTTCTGATGGTTTAGTACCTGTTTCAACAGTTCTGCAAACAACTAAAGTGGCAGTTAATCAACTGAAAATTACTTGCAAAGACAGAAACAATGATCCATATAGGAATTGTATTAGGAGCAGCACTCAAAAGAATCACTAAAGCACGTCCTGGACAACCCACAGGCAAACAAAATGGGTGACATTATGTGAGTGGGTTTTTGGTATAAGGTACCAATCAAGGACATCCTGTAACAGCTTTGCAGCTTCTGATATCATTTTGACAAAGAAAATAGTTATTTGAAAACATGTTTTATTTAGCGAAGCCTGATTAAAGATCGACATACACCATTATCTGAACTGTGGATCCTTAAGCTCAAGTGTGCCAAAGGGAGGGAGGGGGGATGAATGATCTGATGCAAAAAATCGAAAATACAGATTATTTTTTATGAGGAAAAGAAAGGAGTTCAAAAAAGAAGAAGAAGAAGAGAAGAAGATATGAAAGTAATACATCAGTTTATTTAGCCTACTTAAATTTTAAATCATTTTCTGCTGTCTGGACCTGAGCCAACTCAGCTGTGACAAATATATCTGACATTGACATTTGACAGGATACAATAGCATGCATGTTAGCTAGTCAAATCATTTTAATGTTTTACCTGTATTTTTGAAGTGAATCACGGTATAACTTGCGAACATCCTGTAATGCTTCATCGTTCGAATATTTAGGTTTAAACTTTGGCAGACCTTTCCATTTTGGGAGAGGATTGCACTGCACAACCACAACTGTATCGGTATATGGTATCCACAGGTATTTCACATGCTTATTGTCAGCTAGCCATTTCCTGCAAATTATAAAATAAAATTGTGACTCTCTAGTGTGGTGATAGAAAAACACTTGAGACCAAGATACCTTCTTTAAAGTTGAATCTAGCAAAAAATCATTCAGTTGACCCTGTGGCCTGTGCACCAAAGAGCCAACCCCAAATTGCTGAGAGAAAGGCTAAGATGATGTTGACGATGAGTTAAACTTGTCAACGTTACCTCAACACCAGTCATCTGATAAGTATAAAGAATAAGGAAATATAGTTACTTGTGATTTTTCTTGATCTCTTTGATGTTAGAGACAAACGTATGTTCCACAAGCTCCTGTCTCTCAACACATTGAATCGTGACTTCCGCAACCACTCCAAGGCCCCCAAGTCCACAACGGGCTAGATAAAACAGTTCAGGATCTTTCTCACTTGAAACCTCTATCGTTCCCTTTGCAGGGGTAACAAGTTTCATGCTGATGATCTGCTCATCAATTGGAGGCAATCTTGCACCAGTGCCATGTGCACCAACCTGAAGACATGTGAATGCAAATGAGCATGCTAGATATTAAAGATCTGTTAGAATCCTACAATGTACGTTCAAAACTCATGACTCGACTTGATTCTCAAGAAAAACAATTCATGGCAAAAACCCAAATCCTGTATTGACGAAGATTGTGCATTAACTGTCTGACTCATTCAAAAATGGAATTGTATTGGGATTAGTAACTGCTAATGGTTAAGAAGATGAAATGAAATTGCTTAAAATACTGTATTGACGAAGATTTCCATTCTCTCTCTTTTACGAAAAAGAGAGAGAATACAACAGTCCCTACAATACCCACAGCTTGAGGGCAAACAAAACTAAGAAGCCACAACAGGCACAAAAGGGAACAGAAAAAGTCAGACAGATACAACAAACCCATCAGCCCAATCTCATCTTCAATCTTAGCTCAGTTCTGAAGGCTCCAGCTTTCGCATTAAGGTCTGATTCCTCATTAGCTTCTCTAGGCACATGTAAGACTCGGGTCTTTGAATAAGTTAAGCGCCTCTTCAGCCTTCAATCATATCAGAAACCCCCCATGGGCATTTGCCAGAGCTTGCCCAAGATATTGCATTTTTGGGATCTCCCTCCACCAAAGCTGGGAAGAAGTTGAACTAGATTGGATGTGCAATGTTAGTGTTACAGATTCAGTCACACTTATTTTATTTATTCATGTTCTTTTATGGGTAATGATCAAAGAATTTATTGAGGGAAAAATAAAAGAAAGATCAAAAAGCTAGGGCCAAGGATCAAAGAAGATCATCAAGCAACGGTCAAAAGTCCCAAATATAAAGACCTATTCTTTGAACTCTCCTTCAACTCACAACCAGTGATGTAATTTGCCTCTGTGAACATGCTTTTGTCCTCTCTATGAACAGGTTCAAAGAAGTATCTTAACATAAGAGCTTCCAAATTTCAGAGAAGATGTAAGCTTCCATGGCATCAAATTGTCTATAGATGCTCAACCACTAACGTTTCTGAGCCCTCTTCAATGCGAAGCCCCCCCTAAGAGAACAGCAAAGACGATACAAACACCATCTCTAAGCATCTTTAGCCTCATCTGTATCCAAATTCCTCCCATCTAGCAGGGTCAAAGGTTTTTCGCATAATATAGTTACTGTCTGTAATGAGACCCCCGACTCTAGAAGGTCCTGAACTGCCAACTGAAGATTGGGTTTGAGAATAACAGAATGGGTTTCGCTTCACAATAAAGAAAACTTTTTGCCTGCCTCTTTTTTTACTCTCTTTGCATTGGTTGCTTTCATTTTTCCGCTGCAGATCAGCTTGGTGTGTTCCAATTTTGTTGGATCAACATGTTAGGGAGTCCTTCACTGTGTTCAAAACAATCAAAGGCAAGGAGTATAAAAGTCCTTGAGGCAATTCTTTGTAGCTGATTAATGAGTTGAAAGAAAGTTGGCCAAGGGCCATGGGCTGTAGTAGTGATGCATTTCAATTGTCGAATCAATGAGAATCTGATACCCGAGTAACCAGAATAGATACAAGTATTTGAATTAATTTCATAAACTCAACAAGTGCAGTGCTCTCTACCTCCAAGAACAACCATTTTTATAGACCCTAAAGGTACATCCTAGATTCCTATGAAATCTTTAATAAAGATCTTCCAACTCTTATTCATCAACAAGGTAAAAAAAAAAAAAAAAAAACTCTTAGATTGATTTGGAATCCAAGTAATCTACCCCAAGCTCATAAGAGAATCAACATTAACAACTATAACATTCTATTTAAGTTTGTCAAATAGCAACTATGGACCCCAAATTTTAGCCTCCAAAATTAGCAGCAAGCAGACCAACTATTCATTACATGATAATGTTCCCCCGAATTGGAGAGAACTAAACTACTTCACACAAGTGCTAAAGGTCCCCATCCAACTTTTCAATTCATAGCTTTTTTTAAGGATAATGAACTTATTTTATTAAAAGCCTGCTTGAAAACTTACAAGACAGCAAAGAACACACAACAAACAAAAAAAAAACAGAAAAACATTACAGCCCCAATACAGAAGAGACGCCAAGAAGATTGGCATCTTTTAGCTTCACTGACCGCTCGATGGCATCCCTCTTAGATTTCTCCGCTGCTTCTTCCCATAGACCCACTTCATTGTGAAAGCACCATCCATTGCATTCCCCCCAGATATTCCACAGAACTGCAAGCATGATCAATCACCAAAGGCTAAACTCTCCTTAGGAAGCTGGACCCCATGCCACATCCAGTACATTTGGACAACTGAAAGAGGCATCAGCCAAGCAATGTCAAAAAGCTTTAGAATATGTGACCACACTTGATACACAAAGCGACAATGAATGAACAAGATATCAATCGATTCCGCTTCATTCATACAAAGACAGCAAATTTTAGGAAGGATCGTGGCACTTTTCTGAAGTTTGTCGACAGTTAAGGCATGCTTCCTCCCTACCAAAAAGCATGAAAAAACTAGCAATTTGTAGAATTCACCGAGCCCCGGATCTTCAAATAAAAAGACTTGACTGAGAATTTGCCGAATGGGGAAGCAATTCAAACCAAGGAATCTTCCAAATCCAAATAAGGGATGATACTGTGAAGTCGAACCAATAGCCTAGCAAACTCCTTTGCATCCTCATAAGATAAACCCATGTTGCACCGGTGACACCATACCCCCCTCCCACCATTATTGGGGGATAAGCAACTAGCCACAGACACATTTTTAAAGGGGGATAAATCTTGACAAATATGGAAACTCCACCACCAAAGGGCTATCACCTCACCACAGATCCTCCCAAAAACGAATCCGGCTTCCATTTCCAAGAGAAAAGATCATACCAAGTTCAACCAAAGAAGCTACCGAGATAATGGCTTTCCATATCCCCAAAGCACTATAATATGAAGACCTTTTAACCTCCAAGCCATACTTAGATGCAATGACTTCCCTTCATAGTTGATGCAGGATGGAAGACCTAACCTAGAATGATGCAATGAGATCATCAACAGATTAACTAGAACAATTTAAAGCACAAAATAATATTAATCAATCACAAGCTTAATGAATTCAAGTATTTAACTATGCTCAGATTCAAGACTAAATCACAACCCGTCGGCTAAATCTTATAAAACATTATTAGATAGGACCTATGGAAGGTAAGACTTCCATCTAGCATAGGAATTGTTCTCAATTTAAACGGGTTCACTTAGGGTTATGGTAGGTTAGAGTTAGGACTTTAAGATTGGGAATCGGATTTTGGAAATTAGGGTTTGGAAGTAGGGTTATGGGGAATTAGAATTTTGGTGAATTAGGTTTGTGAGAATTAGGATTTTGAGAAGTAGGGTTTTAGGAAACTACGATTAGGATTTGGGAATTAAGGTTTGAATTGGGGAAAACAAAGGATGAAAGGGAAGGAGAGGCTGACCGTACGGACAACCGTGCAAGTCTGTTCGTACGGTTGTACGGGCAGGTGGGTATGGCCAGGTATGGTCGTGTGGGTGTGCAATTAGAGGGAGTGGTTGGATGGGAGTTTGGGACAAGTTAGGTTGCACGTGTATGGATTGGAAGAGGGAAGAACAAGAATGGAGATGGAGATGATTTGTTGTTGGAGAAAGAAGAAAAGAGATCTAGAAAAAAAAAAGAGAGAATGAGAATGAGAAATACCTTTTGATTTAAGAGAATGAGACAGAAGGATAACTTGCATTCCCTCCATGGCATCACGCTAATTCACTCCAATCACAGGAGATTTGCTTCATCTCAAAGCAAAGAGAAAAAAGAACTTTTTTCATATATTCAATAATGGAGGTGTGAACGTCCAAGTCTTTATAGTCTCATAAAAGACTTTTTACAAAATGACGCTCTCAGATAAAAAGTTTCACATTAAGACGCTCAATAAAATAAAATTTGTTCGTCAGTCCCTAAACTCAGCAAAAATATAAGCTAAACTAATAATAACAAATATATAAACAACTAAATAAACTAAACTATTTTGTAGCCCGAGATTAAGATGTCCAATGACGATGATCAAATGGTCATAATGGTCTAATTAAGTAGCCCACGTGCATCTTCCTAGCGTAAGGCCTTCAAAGATGCATAATCATGCATGCGGGGTCTTCAACGGACTAGACACTCGAATTGGGCCCACAGAGCCCCATGTATGCATCACCTAGCCATAAAGAAATGGGAGCTCTCCTCCTCCTTTGGTATACTTTGACTGGTGCCCGGATGTCCTCATCAATAGCTTACCTTCTTCCATCCCAAACCTCCAATGCCACTTGCCAAGAAGATCAATATATCACTCATAATCCTTGCACGATCAAAATGGGCTTGTTCTTCAATTTTACCAAGTATTGCTTATAAATAATTATATTGTGTTCATGCACAAATCTTGTCTAATTCCTTCTTTGGGAATTATTTGGCATATAAATAATTATATTGTCTTGCACATCAAGCACCTCATCAAGGTGCTTGAACAAATCAGCCACATTGAAAGTCAATGAAATATATAAGCCATCTAACTCAATCTCACAAGTATTGTTACCAAACTTCCTTTTGTCTTAGCATGAAACAATATTCTTGGACTTGAGTTTGTAATAAGTCCCTTCGGGAATCTTTCTTTGTGTAGGAAAACCGGAGCAAGTCACCTTCACTATATATCTTGTCTTGAGAATATTCATTCGTAGCTTCTCAATACTTCACTTTGCTCTCTTTGATCTTCTCCTTTCGCTTTTTTTCTTTCTTTCAAATTTTTACAAGCTGACAACTTCTGCTCCTATCAGTGTTGTCCAAGCTCAAAATCATATGATTCATAATATGAATTGTACAATTCATATCATATCTATGGGTGTGCATTCCAATCATACACCCAAATCGCAAATCTTAAATAATCATGCAATTATCTAATCGAATTGTACGATTCATATCGGGTCGTATGCGTGTACAATACAAATCGTACACCCAAATCACAAATCTAAAATAATCATTCAATTATCATACGATTATCCTATCAAATCGTATGACTATCATAGATAATCGTAGAATTGTGTAAATGGGCCCAAAATTACATTAAAAATAAATAAATATTTTTATTCATATTTCCTTCTTTATTTTATCCTTTTGATTATAAAACATGAAAAAGGCCCTCTCCTATGCTGATTCATTTTTTCTTCTTTCATTTTACCCATTTTTTTTCTTATTTTTTGCCCCTTTCGCCATTTTACACATGATGATATATACCATATGCATGTTCTCAATTCATAATATCATTATATGCACGTACTTTTCATGGTGCATATTGATGGGAAACGGATTGTTGATGAGTTTTCAATTTTTTCTGCTTTATTTGTATTTTTTCAAATGTTTTCTATTTTTTTAAGAAATCAGAAAAAATCTTACAATTTGCTATTAGATACGATTCGAACCCTATTATGATATAATATGCGATAGTGTGGCCCGTCAATGATGGGTTCCAATCATAGAGTGTGGCCCGTCCATGGGGACAACCAGAAACTACTAAATCAGACCTTGATCAGTTATAGCTAAAAGAAAACTAAACATAAAACTGAATGATACTAGCAATCTAATTCCTAAACCTCATCAAGTGGAAACCACCATGGATGGACCATAGATGTAAGTCAAACTGATCAGACAAACCCAACCCCAGTCAATGACCTTACAAACAAGCAGGAAGACCAAACAAAGGAGAGATGGTGATGCAATCCAGCTATCGAATCAATGAGAATCTTGTGCCCATATCGCCAGAATAGATGAAGTAAGAACTTCATTGGATGGTAAAGAACATCCAATCAGTGTTATATCCGAGCTACAGATCACCAGATGATATGGCGCCAATATTATACATGTTCGTGTATAGTTTACTCAGAAAATTTCACAAAAAATAAAACCTGTCCTTCAAACCCAAAAATTAAAAATAACAAAAAAATAAAACCTGGACAATGCCACCGAGCTGCTGCTCACGTATGGACGCGAAATTCTGTAACGTTAGTCCATACTCCTTAATCCCGTCAACGAGCTGCGAAACCCTAGCCCCCGCCTGGACCCTAACCCTCTTCTTCTCCTTATCCACTTCCAGCACCTTATCCATGAGTGCCAGATTCACCATCCCAGCCCGCTGCAGCCCAATCCCGTTGGGCGACAATCCAGACCCGACGGGTCGAATCTTCTGCCGCTTCTCATGAGCCTCCTTCACAATATTCTCCAGCTCGTTGAGATTCTCGGGCTGGAGGAAGACTCTGGTCTGGACCTCGTGGGTCCCACTCCAGTTGGAGACGGTGTGGAGGTCGTCAGGGAGGGGTGCGTAGCGAAAGGGGAAGGCTTTCTTGTGTTTGGCGTTGTCGGGGAAAGGGAATGAATAGTAGGTGGCGGCACCGCACCCGAGGAGTAGAAAGAAGTACCCGACGTACTTACGGAATTCAGCATCGGAGATTGAGGATGAGGATGATGAGCAGAAAGAGCGGAGGAGGAGATTAGGGTTAGGGTTTGGAGGAGGTGGTGGGGAGATTAGGGTTAGGGTTGAGAGATGAGGACGAGGAAAGATTCTTCGGGAGAGATTCAGTGCTCGGAACATTGCCATTTATAGGAGCGGTTGGAGGAGTTGTGTGTTAGAACTTTAGAAGAAGAAATGGAGGAATTTGGAACTCTGCATTGTACTTTTTCTGCCCTACTCCAGCAAGGAATCCACGGAAATCTCCATAGAAACCTCGATCTCCTTCTCAGTCTCTATCTCTCTCTCTCCCTCAAGAAGGACGAAGGAGATGGAGATAGGCTGCAATGTCACTCTCTCATAACCAAGAAGGAAATGGAGATTGGCCGCAAGCCTGCAACGACTCTCTCACTCGAATTTGTTTAGCCTCTCTCCACTCCGATCGATCGTCTGTCGCCGTCCACTGGGGTGGGCCACGAGTGTCCTGATGATCGGAACCGTCCATGATGTGGACTCTAGAATACGCGCCACGTCAGAAACTTGTGCGGAACGGATCATTTCGACCATGAGGTGATATCTGTAGATGAATTTTAAAATTTTTTTAAAAAAAAAAAAAAAAAAACATCAATGGGGAGCATTCGACTCTAAAAATGGACGGTTAGAATCATCACTGGAGGATGATTGTGAGATAACAGCTTGTTTACGGTAATCGACGGTTCAGACCATCACACCTTTTGGTAGGCCCCAAGTGGGTGGCGACGAACGCTGGATCCTGAGTTGCGATGGAGGCAAAATGAGTTGAGAGGCACCTACTTATAATAAATGAGCACAATTAGAACCGTTCAAATTTTGGGGCCAACCCTAGATACGTCACATCTCCAAATACAGATTGATTGAGATAGTCTGGCCTCTGATTAATCGGAATTTGTTCGACGAACCTAGACATTGATTGGTTTTGTTACGACTGTCCATTAAATGTTAGCAAATCAGTCGTTATACTTTTATCAAATAACCGAGCACAGGCTTAGGGAGAGTGTACACCCCTACCATAGGGCATGAGCCCAAAAATAAAGCAGATCCAAACCTTAAGTGGACCACACTGCAGCAAGCAGCCGCATAATAAAATCCATCATTGAAATCTTTTTAGGGTAGGTTTGTTTGCTACTCATGACGTGGATGCATATCTTTTATCCATTTTTCCATAGTATTTTAAAATATGATATCAAAAATCAACTCATTTAAAATTAAAACAGCCAAGGAAAATTGGGAAAAGGGAAAACCAAGGAAAGAGTTTACTATCGTTGAAACCTTCCCCCAATCTATTCTGATGTTCATATGTCATGTAAACTATTTATAAGGTTGTTTTCATTGGGAAGAATTGAGATCACTAAAAGCTTAGCTTGATATGAAACTTTGTGGCTATTTGATGTTTTAAGCTGGGATCATTGAATCCCTGCTATTTCCTAAGCTTAACCTGATTATTTGTCTCATGTCCTAAAATGATAACAATGCTGACTTTTCACAAATATCATTGTGGGCCCCACCTAACATACCAATGGAAGAACTTTATGCAAAAGGCTTTCAAGGAAATCTGCATCCTGGTAACTTAGACCAGGACCAAAGGAAAACACAAGTATCAACTTGATCCAAAACTTTCAAATTTTTTAGCAGGCACGTGGTTCCAAGAATTTTCTAATAGGAGCATTTAATCCCGGTGTTGTCTACTTGAGTCATAGATCTACCTATTTTTGGGTACATACCAAAAATGATTAGATAAAGAAATTGAGTTACATACACTAGTAACTCTGTATGCTTTTATCGTATTAAATAAACTCTTTTAGGCCCATGTGAATGTATATACATAACTACATCCACTGTGAATGTACATACATTACAGCTTGGATGGATTCCTGGATCGACGTTGGTCAGTGGATCCCTGGGCCTACCTTGATGTATAAATACCATCCATCCATTTTGGCAACTCATTTTAAGGCCTCGTAAAAAATTGAAGCAGATTCAACCTTCAAGTAGGCCACATCACAAGAAATAGTGGTGATTATAACCATTGAAAACTTCTTGTGTCCCATGAAACTTTTGGATCAAACTTATATTTGTCTATTCATTCATCCAGGTTTTTATAACCTTATAAACAAATTGGATGGCAAATAAACATTTCGGTGGACCCCAAGAAGTTTTTAGTAATACTTATTCAATTACCACTATTTCATGTGGTGTGGTACACCTGAGATTTGGATTTGCTTCATTTTTATAATCTGCCCTGAAATGATAGGTCAAAACCGACGGACAGAGTTGATGTAATATACATACATCCCATGGTGGGCCTCACAATCAGGGTTCCACCAACCTCTGTGGAGTGGGCCCCATAGATCCTGTTGGATGGATTATCGTACAAGCAGGAGCTGTACGCAATCCACTTCCTTTATAATCCATCTCGTCAATCATGTTCCATAGTTTTTGGCATTCGGTCTCGTTGGAAATATCCAAGATTCAAGTGGGCCGCACTAACTATAGACTACTGTAAAATCATGCATTCAAGGCTCAGTTTTAAATTTTAGTAAATAGTGCATATGGGTAAAATGGGTTGTATGGTTGACAATGATCTTGTGGTGATTAAAATCAATGTGAAATGGAAAGTAGCAAAATCATGTGAATTAAAATCCTCTCCAAAGGTTGAGAATTGGATAGCAGAAACAGTCAAAATTTTGAAAGTAAACTCACTTTTACAGTATTCTTGAGATTTAAAAAATAATAATAATAATAAATAAATAAATTGGCCAAAGCACATATTTCAATGGAGTTATTACATAATTATTATGTCAAGTATTACATACTTATTAAAATTATTATTAAAATTGATTTACTCAATACGTTCTCATTAGAGGCATCCAAACACAACTAAAGATTTCAAGTCACTTCAATTCCATTTACATGTGATTTGGATTCCAATGTATTTCAATTATAAGCAACCAAATGAGCCCTAATAACTATAGATTCGGCTCACCTAAGCTTTTTTCTTTTCTTTTTTTTAAAGCACAAATGTCGGTGGGTCCATTTATCTTGATGAGGCGCTCATAATTTAATGGAATATAAACGCCATGGTGAGCCTCACACACAACTAATTGTGGGTGTCCCCATCCGAACTGTTACCGGTGGTTCGGCCCCCACGTAGTGCTTGGTTAGCACTAGGGCAGTTTATAACTTGGGTTCATAACTCATCTGAACTGGCGCACCATTTCGACCATGCCATTTGTGGAAGTGATTGCAGTGTTGCGAATTTTTGGCCTGCGGAATCACACAGATCTAGATCTAGGATAGCAATCCAATGACACCAAGCACACACACAAGAAAAGAGAACACATAGATTTAACGTGGAAAACCCTTGCGGGAAAAACCACGGCACAAAGCGACAGATCACCACTATGAAAGCATCAATTACAAAGAGAAAGGACTTACCCGATTCGAACAACCTCGAATCTCACCCTTGCTACACCCTTTGAAAACCCTAGAACCCTTTAGAATACCTTTAGGAAGTCTTAGAATAATATTAGAATAGCCCTAGGGACCCTAATTTATAGTTTTGGCAACTTCCCTTTCGTATCTCAGTTGCGAAAGGACTTGCGTCACAAAATCTACGAAACTCCTTTCGCATCCCAGTTGCGAAAGGACTTGCGACACGAAATCCGTGAAACTCCTTTCCGCATCTCAGTTGCGAAAGGACTCAGATTTAAGACATCTCGCAACAATCTCCACCATGTCTTCAATCTTCAACCGTGTAGCTTCTTGACCTCTTCTCTTATTTCTGCATCACATCATAGGTCAAGATCACATTGGCCAACCAGCGCCAATCATGGATCTAATAGATAGCTGTTATACCGTCGGTGCGAATATCTCTGAGAAGACGATCCCTTCTCTCTAAGCATCACTCATCGCTACCAACTTCGTCCTGTATCTATGTTGTATTTTTCTGAAGATTCACCTGCATCCAACCGCTCACCGGCCCACTGGAAGCTCCACCAGTTCCCATATGTCGGTCTGGTACAACGAATCCATCATATCGCCCATAGTCACCTTCCACTTTTCAGCACCAGGCTCACCTAGAGTCATCTGAATAGAAGATGAATCTCCTGCAATATTGGAGTAATCCATGTACCTCGCCGATGTCTTGCGATCATGCCATGTGGTTCTTCTCATAGGTGGCTGCTTCACCTGATTTGTATCCTTGTCCGCACGTCTCAGCCTTTTTGCCCTGCCCGCTCATGTGGCCATGTCCAACATGCCATACACATGCAGAGGTGGAATCCGCTACATCCACCGTAGCTCCACCTTTTGAAGTGCTCCCGATCAACGTATAAACATGATCGAGTCGTTGCGCTTTCATGATTACACGTGCCCCCTTAGATACTTTAAGAGCACCATTAATACATGTGTACTCACATCCTTTTGCCTCAAGTACACCAAGAGAAATCAGATTCTACTTCAAATCAGGAACGTGCTTCACATCTGTCAAGGTACGCTCCACCCAATTAAACATCCTGATGTGCACCGTACCAACAGCCACAACATTACAGGCAAAGCCATTGCCCATAAACACCTGTCCACCATCGCACTCCCTGTAGCTGGTGAACCAACTCCGATGAGGAGTCATGTGAAAAGATGCCCCTGTGTCTAGCATCCACTCGTCCTTACGATCATTGTATGACCGTTTGAGCGAAAACACAGACAAACATCACCATCACATCCACTCGATTCATCTGACGTGGCAGTGTTAGCCTCCCTGCATGAAGCCTCAGAATCTTCCCTCTTAGATTTAGGATTTTCACAATCTCTCTTCACATGTCCTTCCCACAATTCCAGCACTTTACCTTTCCTTTGCCCTTGCCCTTGGATTTGGATCTAGAACCTAAAGAACCTGTACCTTGTTCAGAATTCCTACCCACTGTAAACAGTGCATCAGAAGATGTCCCCATGTTGCTGTCTAGCTGTCTCATAGCTTTCCCTTGAAGAACTGAAATAACAGTGTCGACACTCAGGGTTTTATTCGTGCTGCACATAGTGTCCTTAAATGACTCATAGGACGCCGGGAGAGAATTCAGCAACATACATGCTTGTTCTTCATCTTTCATCACTTCTTCCATATCCAGCAATTTGCAAACCAATTTATTAAAGTTGCTGACGTGAGCCTCCAGATCTCCACCCTCTGTTATCTTGAAGTTATACCACTGTCGCTTCAAGTGTAGGCAATTTTCAGAGGATTTCTTCGCATAGACATCCTCTAACTTCGCTCATAACTTAGCCGCAGTTTTCTCCCTCATGACGTTGTAGAGAACCTCATTCGTGAGACATAAACGGGTCGATGATAAAGTCTTCTTATCAAGAGTATTCCAATCAACATCAGTCATAGTGGACTTCCGCTCCTCAAGAGCATCATCTTCGCCTTGTTTGATTAAGGAACTCATCATCTTGATCTTCCATAACTCAAAATTATTTTTCCCTGAGTACTTCTCAATCTCATACCTGACGCTCGCCATTATTACTAATCCCTCAGATTCAGATCTGTGCCCCAACTAAACTCAAGCTCTAATACCACTTGTTGGGGATTTTTGGCCTGCGGAATCACACAGATCTAGATCTAGGATAGCAATCCAATGACACCAAGCACACACACAAGAAAAGAGAATACACAGATTTAACGTGGAAAACCCTTGCGGGAAAAACCACGGCATAAAGCGACCGATCACCACTATGAAAGCATCAATTACAAAGAGAAAGGACTTACCCGATTCGAATAACCTCGAATCTCACCCTTGCTACACCCTTTAAAAACCCTAGAACCCTTTAGAATACCTTTAGGAAGTCTTAGAATAATATTAGAATAGCCCTAGGGACCCCAATTTATAGTTTTGGCAACTTCCCTTTCGTATCTCAGTTGCGAAAGGACTTGCGTCACGAAATCCGTGAAACTCATTTCCGCATCCCAGTTGCGAAAGGACTCAGATTTAAGACATCTCGTAACATGCAGATGGTTTGTAGGGTGGAAGAGTAGGATTTTTGAATGAGGAACTCTCATTGCATCATTTTTTCTTTTGAATACATTCCCCCGCATGGGCACACAAACCCATGACCTCAGTGTTGAAATGCCATGGGTTGGATTCATCCCTTGGAAAGTCAATTTATCAATCAACCTTCCATGTAGTGGACCCTACTATAGATGGTAGGCATTTAAATATAAATATGCATAGGATCAATGAGCTTCAAAGGTGGGTCTCTGCTCATGGTTTAGTGGTAGGCTAGCAAGAGTTTCAACACTAAGGTTATGGGTTCGAGTACCATTATGGTGTGCATGGGTGTGAGGTGTGTGTTAAAAAAAAAAAACTTTAGGTTGAAAACAAATTTTAATTAATAGTCAACAATAATTGAAAAAATAAATAAATGAGGGTTAGAAGTTTATGATTTGTGTGATCTTTTAAACATTGACCACACGTAATCAGACCTACCATATGGGCAGATCAGATCAACATATACCTTTTCATTTAGCTTGACTGGACCCCTCTCAATATTGATGTCAGCAGGCCCGGTTAGAGCAGGCCAAGTGCTATATATCCAACCCCAGCCTGCATTGCTCAACATAAGCCCAAGTGTAGCCTAGCCTGTGATGAGCCAAAGTAGTCCCTTGAGCTTGGCCTAAAATGTTCATACTGGGGCCTAACCGCTGACCTCAAACCGAGCCCAATACTAAGTGGATCACAGGCTACAAAACAAATATGAGCTATGCATCCCCTCTTTATTAGGCTATAATGTTTAAGCCTCCCCCGATGTTTCATTCGAACAGAAGGCGATGATAGAGAGAAGATATGAGAAATATAGTGTAAGGCTCTTCCACTTGCATTTAACTGGAACCATGTCATCGGCATATAATCTTCACCACCGGATCCAATTGATTAATTGGCTTGTCTTTCCATATGTGGTTGATTTGACCATGTCATTGAGTTTAATATTTCAATCCCCCGATTTGGTCATATAATTCCATCGGTCCGATAATAGTGTATCATTTGGCATCCACATATGAACATTAATTTAAACTATCCAAACACTAACGACTACAGTGGATGGAACATGGACCTGAAATTACACTATAAAATGGTCTAAACCATCCAATGAATAACAATCAAATGGACAATTGAGAGTTAAATGACCACTATCAGAGTTCAATGAGTTAAATCATATTAGTAGATTTCAAACAAATCCAAAACTGACTTGCGAAATCCAAGGTTTTGGATTTTCATGCATGTATACCAATCTAGGTATATGCACATATTATCTTGCTTTAAAATTAAGTGATCAGGTCAAGGGTTAAGTGGTTTCTGTTGGTCTGTTAGATTAGTGCTAAGGATTAAAAATCAATTTTAATGTATGGTACTATACAAAATGCAGAGCCATATTGTAATATCAAGTTGTTTTGGGCCAATACAGGCATATCATTAATGGACGACATTAGTATATATTTAGTCATGCATGCTGGTTTGGAATGAGGATGATCTTAACTTTTAGGACCTGTTTGGCTTTGCTAAAAAAATATTTATTTTGATTTTTAAAAATAACTTTTTTTAGACTATATTTGTGTTGGTTAACCATTTAATTAATTAACATAAAAAAATAAAAATAAAATAAAAACCTAATTTGTTTTGCTGTTCATTGGTTGGTCCATCGACTCCACACACGAGGTGTAGTGCAATCTGGTCAGCGCATCTGCTTTAGGTATAGAGGGCCATAGGTTCGAATCCTGTCACCTTGATGTGAGCTGAAGTCAGCTAAGACTCCAATCTTAAATCAACATATCACAAACAATCCTCACCCCCCCCCCCCCCCCCCCCCCCCATATCCTACACTATTCCCATTGCGCCTCCTTAAAGATCTCTCTCTTGTTAGAAGGTTTATTAATTGCAAGTGATAAAGCGTATACCCCTACACATGTTTAGGGGTGTACACATCTAGCTAACCTTAGCTCGAACTTGGCTCAGCTCAAAGCCTAATTGGCCAACTCGGCCCGGTTTAGTCAGCAGTTCAGGCCAGTTTGAGCTGAGTGCGAGCCAAATCGAGCCTCTACAACACTTTCACAAACACATATAGTGCACTTTCAATTTCTCACTGTATGTAAAACAACATTAGTTGTTTACAACTATTTCATCAAATACCTTATAGACAACATCAAAATCAAGAAAAAATAGTATTTGTTTCATATACATACCTTCTTTGCCACTAGCTAACACTTTGTTGAGTCATTTCATCAAACACTTAGTGAGCAACATCAAATCAGAGTAACTGAGTCACCGATACTAGTTCGATCCGAGTTCAATTTGAGTTGGGGTTGGATCCGAGTTGAGTCGAGCGCAGGGAAGCTCGAACTTGATTTGAAATTCTTTCAAGCTTAAAAAATGAGCTCAATTCGGCTTGAACTTAGCTTCGAACCGAGTTGAATCAAGCTTTTTCGAGTCGAGTCGAGCGAGCTAAATGAGCTAACTTGGTTCGTGTACACCCCTACACATGTTATTATGGGATGTGGTCTGAGATCAAAGCCATTTATTAATTGGTCCAAGCATACTTTCCCTAAAATGAATCCAGTCCACTCAAAAGGTGGACCCCAATATTGGAAACAAGTTGGTGGTTTAGAAAAATCCAGCCCACGCAATGCGGTGGTGCCTTTCCAATGGATAGATGATCATCCCGGACTTACGTGCTATGATGATGATGATGTCTGATGTGTACATGAGCTGTATTGTACATGCGTGTGAACTTAACAAATCTCTGATAAGCCCACCTGAACCAACTTTCATATAACTACCCCTTTGTTTTGTCGGGGCCACCACGATGACCATACCACATCCACTCCATCCATCCATTTCTTCATTGTCATATAAAGGGCGTGATTCCAAAATTTAGGTAGATCCAAGACTTAAGTGGGCCACACCACAAGAAAAGTGGGACCCTTTTTGGGCAATTTATTTTTCTTATGCATATTTTACAAACATGTTCTTCTTCACATAAGCAATTCTCAATAAATAATTTTAATTTTAATTTTTTTCAAAAAAAAAAAAAAATTATTGAAAGTTTAGGAAGCTTGGCCTGTAAATAGAAGGTTACAAACATGAATGCACTATTGTTGAGGAAGGTCCTTGATTTCTACCCATCATGACCAAGTGTCCACTAATCTAAACCATTGGCAAGGTCATACTTTGTTGGGTTGAACAAAACAATGGTTTTCGTCTTTGAACCTTGGGCCCCACTTGCACATGATGACAACCTGACATGGATGGTCAAACATAAATTTTATTGGTTGTTTATAGGATTTGTTGGATAGTCCAATCAAAGTGGTTGTTTATCCAAATGTGGGGACATTTGAGATTGATCATTGACTTAATGTGATATTTAATTCAAACCACACGTTATGATGGCCGCTAATGGCATGTTATGATCAGCCAATCAAATTATCAGGAGGCATGAGAATCAAAATTTGATCCACATAATGGACGACTCACATTCATGATTGGATCCTTTTTTAATGTTGTCTTTGATTTTGACTGCTGGTTTTGATCATCATTGATTGGATGGTCTAGACCATCTAATCTCAGGCCATTCTAAAGGAAATGGAAAATATTGTGAACCTCTCTTTCGAAATATACATTTTTCAAGGCTAGAAATATCATGCATAAAATTGAATTTTTCTGAAGATCCAACTAATGAATTTTCAAATCATGTGTTGACTTACCCTGTGCATGGTCTCTACTCATAGCTCAGCGGTAGACTCACGTGAGTTTCAACATAGAGGTCATGGGTTCGAGTACCCATTGTGGTGTGTCGGTGTGAGTGTGTAGGAAAAAAAAAAAAAAAAAAAAAACAAATGCCTGTGACCAAAGCTGATGTCCTAAAGTAACAGTCTCACCTCAATCAATAGGCTGAAAATCACTACAACCTTCCAACAAGGCCGATTTTTGGTGCATGGGCTGTCCAACATTTTGGACCATACAAAAAAATTATAAAAAATTATAAAATGAAAAAAATAAAACTAAGAGAAAAATGGACCAAGTCCACGCATACAAATATTGAGGGCCTATTTGCTTGCAATAGAAGTTGTGGTAAACAAAGGCAGGAAGGAAAACTCAACTCACACTATTGTGGAGGGACACACAACTCACATCATAAACTCCCCTTATGTGACCCCATGGGAGAATATATTACCATGTCAAACAACCAATTTCCCTGCATATCAATGTATATGAAGGACTTAACACTCCAACATTCATTGCTTGCCAAACACCCTAAAGTAGGGAGTAAGAAATGGATTGTGGCACATGTGCCACTTACAACAGATAATTAAAATGCATGGTGAGACATATAGTATTTATGATGCTATGTACATTGATACATGTGTCCAATGTAAGGAGCTTGAAGATTGATAGTGGCACACATGCCATATGTGGGGCAGATAGTCATGCATGTAGCAAACTTGAGTATAAGCGGCTTGTGCACTGAACATTAGCTTCTAATATATATTGTATCAAGCAGAATTTTCATTGTTTGTATATTCAATTTATATGTATAAATAAGTTAGACAAATAATAAATAAACTATCTGTTACAAACAACGTTAATTTGTTAGATACGACTTTACTTAGTATTTAAATAGCTTTTGACAGGATTAAGTGGCCACTACATCGTGTAAAACCATGCCAAGGAGTCAATATTAGGGTTCCACTCCTCAAGTGAGTGGTTGCAATACCCATTTGGCTGTTAAGCCACCCCCAGAACTTGGGCAAACACTGCAAAGGCAACACAAACTTTCATAGTGCGTAGCAAAAGAGAAGGCCCCATAGGCAGATTTGGTTGTCCATGATCAAAGTTCTTCATGTGACATACATAGCTGCCTCATCCAAAATTTGAATGACAAGAAAACTAATTATATGATCCCATGCAAAAAAAAAATTGGAGACTTCAAATACAATAAGTGGGTCCCATAGCTCATTGATCCAGATTACTAATCCAATTTATTTTTAATCTAAGAAGGGTTAGGATACTCCAATCAGGGAGAATCTTGTTAACCCATCAACAGTGGACAATCAACGGCCCGAAAGATTGAGCTGTGGGCCTTATGACTCCACAAAACTGCTGGAGGAAATTGTACCCCCAGGGTCATCATATAATGATGAACTGCACTGGCCTGAATGCCCATAGGCATACTACTAACCAAGTGTCCTATAATGATGTTTGTGAGAAATCTCTGCCTACTCCTATCTGTTTTTCCAGCTCCTTGGGCTAAAAATTGAGGCGGGGTTCAGTTAGGTAGGGACCTGATGGAGCACAGTCAGGTCATGACCATGGCCCCAACTTTGATATATGTGTTGTATATTCATGTTGCCATCTATTTTGTTAGTTCATTTTAAATATTTGGTATAAAAAAAATGAAGCAAATCCAACAGGTGTACCGCAACACATAAAATAATAGTGATTGATCATTAAAAACTTCTTATATACTACAAAAGTTTTGGATCAAGATGGTATTTGTATTTTCCCTTCATTCAGCTCCTTTTGACTTTATCAACAAGTTGGATGGCAAATAAACATCTCAGGTGGACCCTAAGTAGTTCTTAATAATAGGCATTCAATCACCGTTGCTTTTTTGCTGTGTGTACTATCTGAGAATTGAATTTTCTTTATTTTTGGGCCACGGACTTAAAATAAGCTGAACAAATGGATTGATAGTGTGGATATACAACACATACATCATGGTGGGCCCACGGTGTCCTGCCCTGTCTGAATCCTCTTGCCAAAAAAATGAGGTAGATGCAAAACTTTAAGCAGGCCACATGGTAGGAAAAATCTTTGAAACCTTCCAAGAGTCTTCCTATTGGGATGAACTGAAGAAACAAAAATATTAGCCTGATTCGTAACTTTTGTGGTGCACAAATGTTTCAACTGTGGGCATTTTACACTGTACTTTTTCACCCACCTGAGTTTTGGATTTACCTCAGTTTTAGGCCGTGTCCTGTCCTAAGATAAGGTGGCAGAATAAATGGTCGGGTGAGTTTATCACAAACATCATGATGGGCCTACCTAGACTCTGACCGCAGGAACGTCGCCGGCAATCAGCGTCCGTAGACGTTGACGCGGATTTCCTGTTAAAGGCTTTAGCAGGAAGTTCCTGCCAAAGGATACTGGGTGGGGCCCACCTTGATGTTTTTGAGAAATCCACTCCATCCATCCGTTTTACTAGATCATTTTATGGCTTACAACAAAATTGAGCTGTATCCATCACTTACGTGGCCATACAAGAGGAAACAGTGGGTATTCAGTGAGCACCGTTGAAGCATTCTTATAGCCATAAAAGTTTTGTATCATGCTATACTTTTAGTGTTTTCACTTCATCACATTGGGAATGATCTTGAGAATGATCTTGTAAACGGTTTGGATAGCATATAAACATCAAGGTGGAGTCCACGAAAGTTTCAATGGTAGAAATTTCTTTTCCCAATTTTTCCTCTCGTGTGACTCACTGGAGTTTTTTATCTACCTCATTTTTTGTGATGTAAACTAAAATGAGATCTCAAAACGTATGGACGGAATGGATTTATTACATACATTTCAGTGGGCCCCACCCAGCATCCGAGGGCGAGGCACGGCTTCGGTGGATCCTCGCATCCATCGAGGTGGGTAGATCCGTGGCTGTGGGACCTACCTTAGTGTATGTTACTTGCATCCACACCATCCATCTGTTTTGAAAGATCATTTTAGACCGTGATTTCAAAAATGAAGGAGATGAAAATCTCAACTGGACCACACCATAGGAAACAGTGGTGATTAACCATTAAAAACTTCTTGTGTCCCACAAGAATTTTGGAAAAATCTAGCATTCATGTAGTCCCCTTAATCCAGGTCTTTGTGACCTTATCAAAAGGTTGGTGGCAAATACACGTTCCGATGGACCACAAGAAGTTTTAATGGTGGATATTCAATCACAACTATTCCTGTGGTGTGGTCCATCTAAGATTTGGATCTGCTTCATTTTGGCATGATACCCTAAAACGAGATTTCAAAACGGATGAACAGCATGGATATAATGCACATACGTCAAGGTAGGCCCCACGCTCAGGGATCCATCCTCACCTCTGTGGGCCCTGCGGTTTTATGAGTTTCCACAGCTCTGGACGATCAACAAACGCTCTTATTCAACAAGGAACTGATCAGATGGATCTTAATGCACTAAACTTACTATGCCTCCACATCGATTAGCATATACCTCCAGACCGTCTGTTCAGTAAGACCAAGCGTGAGTGGGCCATGAACCAAAATTTACACTGGTCGGATGATCCTAACCGGTTAATTGGTGGGAATATAAATATCAGTAACGGTTCGAATTCAAAAGTAGAATATACATTGTTTAGATGGTTAGGATTATCTGATCAAGCCAATTTTGGGTTAGTAGCCAATAAATGGCAGAGCCTTTGGGATGAACCGTCCCATGTCTTCTAGGTACGGCACATGTACTGCATTAAATGAGGTGAGAGACTGGATGAGCTCCAATCTAGTGGGTGGACCATGAACTCATTGATTATCCTAGTCACGTGAACCTACGAGCCAGCTAATGCCACGTGAACCCACTTTAATGACTTTGAACCCACTTTAATGACTTTTTAATATTCAAACGAACATCATGTAATCCCGATAGGAAGAATGACCAGAAGCCCCCTCACAATCACTTTCAAGCCTTCTATTTAGGTTTCAGGTTTCAGGTTTCCATGACTTGTATTTTGATTCCAGCAATCTTCTCAGAAAGTATCTCACATTGAGTACCTTTTTTAAAAGGCTTTTAATAAACTATTTCATTAATTTAAGTTATTATCGTCAAGTTACCTTTAAAAGGAATTAGTGACTCAGTTGGGCCTCATTGTGATGTTGATGTGAAATCCGGTCCAACCATTAGGTGCTTCACCTCATGGTAGGTCCAAATCCAAAATATCACCTTCATTTGTAATTCAGGTGGACCACATGACTGAAAACAATGCAAGGGTAAACACTTTTATCCTCTAAATTGTTTATCTTGGTGTGGCCCGTCTGAATCTACTTATCTAAAATTTGGTGTGGCATCTAATAGTTGATGTGAATTTTATATAATCATCATGGTGGGCCCTATAAAAATCAAGGGCAAACAATCTCTCTGAATTATTTCCTTTAGTGTGGGCCACCTGAATTGCGAGACAACATAATTTTTTAGCATGAGGCATAATGTGAGATTACTCATCCAATGGTTAAAGTGGATGGATTTTACCTACACATAATGGTGGACTCCTAACAGATAAGGACTGGCTTAAAAAGATTCCCAAAATGAAATTTACAAAAACCTACTTAATTAATATAGAATTTTCATTTTGGTATATTTTTTAAAGAGGTTTTTAATAAGCTATTTTATTAATCTAAATAATTATCATTAGAGTACATTTGGATAGATGTCTTAACGAAGGCCTGGGTGGCTATGAAAGGTGTAAGATGTTTATGTAAAAACTAAGCTGACCACCTGGTGCATCATCCCCTACTAAGCCTAGGTCTTAACACTCAGCTCCATTCATGATTCATGTGGGCCACATGGTTAGAAAACAATGTACAAGGCAATGCTCGCCCTCCAAACCGTTTCCTTTGTTATGGCTTACTTGAATCACAAGTAAACTTCATTTTCCAATCCGTCTTAGGTCTAAATTTTGGTGTGGTATATATATAATGGTTGGAGTGGTTCATCATGGTGAGCCGTATATAAAGATTAAGAAAGGACATCTCTCTTCCAATTATTTTCTTGAATGTGGTACACCTAAATCATGGGTTAGCCTAATTTTTTAGACTTGGATCTAACACAGAATTACACATCTAATGTTGAGAGTCGATTTCTTTGAGTGCTATTATAGTGAGCCCTATTAAAAATCAAGGGTTAATTAACATCCATTGAAGTTGCGATCCCTTCATAAAAGTACTCTAATGATGATTATTTAGATTAATGAAGTTACTTATTAAAAATTATTTTGAAAAAGGTATACCAGAATATTAAAGTTTTTTATTAAATAGATACTTTTTGTAAAATTTCTGAAAATTTTTAGAGATGCCCACTCTTAATTTTTGATACGGTTCACCATGTTGTGCATGTGAAATGCATTCTTAGCAAAAAAAAAAATAAATCAAAATGACCTGGTAGGCCACATCACACAAAAGGAAACACTTGAGAGGGATGTCCACCCTTGACTTTTACTGAGACCACCATGATAATTTTATAAAATCCACTCCAACCATTACGTTCCACACCAAAGTTTAGGCTAGCAGCTCAAAAATTAGGCCCATACATGATTCATTTGGTCCAGATAAGGAGAAACAGTTTAACAAATGAGCATTAACTTGTATATTGTTTCTAATTGCGTGGTTCACTTGAGTCACGGATGGGGCTGATTTTTAAGCCTATAGATAACATAGAGAGATGCATTTGATGGTCAGTGTGGATTTCACATAATCATTAGGGTGGGTATACTGAGTTGCCATCCCCTTTGATAGAGCGACTGAGCCACCAACCATTGGTAGAGCATTTGGGATGAACACTCCCATCTCCTTTGGGTATTCCACGTGTGTTAAATGATGAGAGACTGGATGAGCTCCAATCTAGTAGGTGGAACATGAGCTCATAGATTCTCCTGGTCACATGAACCGAAGAGACAGATAATGCCACGTGGACCCTTTTAAAGGATGTGCTGCTAGCTTTAGTTTTCAAAAGAACATCGTGCAATCCCGACAGGAAGAATGACCAAAAGCACCCTCACAGTCACTTTCAAGTAGAGCTGGGTAGAGTTGGGATTTATCTGATTGATCCGACCGATTTGATGGATCCGACCCGATCCGATTCAAACTGAAGGCCAGGATCGGCCGGATCGAGTTGGTCCAATTAGATCTGACTGTTCATCGGATTGAGTTCGGATCATTGTCAATCTAGACCGATCTAATCCGAGTAGGGTCTATTAATAAGTATATATACCTCATTTTTGGTTTAATACCATAAAATGATCTTAAAAAAATAGATGGACGGCATAAATGAAATAAATATATCATGGTGGGGTCCACAAAACGCTGACTACGAGCCATTGGTTGGTGGTAGGGGAGTAGCCAACCCGTCCTCTTAGCCCATGGCTCAGGTGCGCATCGAGCATCGAGCACTTACCTTCTGGCGCAAGGAGAAGCGGACTGGGCAGTGAGTAAATCACTATGGTTACCGTATTAGGTAAACTTTGTGAGGCCCACCATGATATATTTATTTTATCAGCTTGGTCATTCCATTTTAATAGATAAATTTAGGTGTTGATCCCAAAAAATGAGGAATATCCAATATTCAAATAGACCACCCCACAAGAAACAGTTGAATTAAATGTCTATCGTTGAAAAATTCTTGGGGGCCATGGAAGTTTTGGATCAAGCTTTTATATATATATATGTTCCCTTCATCCATGTATGTATGATCTAATGAACAGTTTGGATGACAAATAAACATCAATATGGGGCCTATCAAGGTTTCAATGGTGGAAATCATTATCCCCACTATTTCCTGTGGTATGATCCACTTGATCTTTGTATGTGCTTCGAGTTTGGGCTCAACTCCTCAAATTAGATGGAAAAACGAATGGACAGAGTGGATAGACTACATATTTAAGGTGGGCCCAATTGAGTTTACTCTGTACGATAAGAGCGTACCGTAGTCATCCAAATTCCTAACCCATAAGATAAAGAGGCGGATTGGCAGGTATACCACGCATCAGGTACTGATGTATTGGCATCAGGTACTGATGTATTGACATCAGCAAGTTCTGTGAGTCCCGTCATGAGGTATGTGTTATATCCAAACCGTCCATCCATTTGGCAGGCTCGTCTCAAGGCTTGAGCAGAAAAATAAGACAGATATAAAGATCAAGTGGACCACACTGCAAAAACTAGTGGGGGTTGAATGTCTACCATTGAAACTTTTGTAGGGGTCACAGAAGTTTCGTATCAATATGAATTTTGCTTTTCCTCTTCATCCATGTAGTTGTAACCTTGTTAACAAATTAGATGGAAAATAAACATTATGGTGGGCCCTACCAATTTTTTAATGGAAAAAATTATATGTTTTATTTTAAAATTTTTTTCAGAAGATTGATCCGAACTGTACCCAACTCGATCCGAATAAGTTTTTATGACCGAGTCGAACTCGATTCGGGTCAGGCCAGCAGTGCAATGGATCGGATGGACTCAGAAGACCCAAACTCGGTCCCAGATTGGATTGAGTTCAGTCTATACATTTTGAATATTTAAAATTTTGGACCGAATCGAGTTGAACCCAATTCAATCCGACTCGACTCGATGCCCACCTCTACTTTCAAGCCTTCTATTTTAGTATAGGGTTCAGGGTTTTTAATACTTCCATTCTAATGCCAGCAAACCCCGTACTAAAGAATCCATCCTCGCAAACTACTTACGGTAGAATTTACACTTCAGTACCTTTTTCGAAAAAATAAAATAAAGAGCAGTTCATGTGAGCGAGCAAAGGGATTGACATGAGCTGATCATGCACCTGATACCCAAGCTGCTAACCCCTTTACTGGCGTGTCATGTGGAAAGCACGAAAGACTGTAGAATTGAAATTCAGAACACATGACAATTCGTGACATCCAATCCGTCCATCACGTGTGACCATCTATGTTATGCTCCAGTGAAGAAAAAGTCATCCCAATCTACCGCTCAGGTGTAACAATAGGCATCAGATGGCAACCATAGGTTGACGTGTGAGGCTTACCATGATGTTTATATCTAGCCCGTTCAACGGGTTCACCTCACCACTTTGTGTTAGGCCTACCATGATGTTTATATTGCATCCGACCCATTCGACGGGTTCACCTCACCACCTTGAACAGACATTCCAACAATAGACCTGATTCAAATGCAGGATGGCGAGATTTTATGAATGATTTTTCAGGTGAGACCCACTTTAGTATTTGGATAGAACTGGTTTTGGGATGTGCGGTGAACAAGAGAGGAATCAGTTGGTGGAAGAAGTGGATGAACTACACACCAAATTGTATGCAGGCACAACATTATGTGACATCTAATCTATCCATCTGACTTGTCCTACGTGGATGAAGCGACAACCTCAAAATCGGGACATTTCAAAACTCATGTGAACCACACCACATGAGATTAGAGGTTTTAAGTGTTGTTTTACACCTTTCCTTGTATGATACAACCCGCCAAGTTATTGAATTGGACTTATCTTTATGATTCATGGGGAAAATGTGGCTGATTCCAGGTGTATCTGTTGCATGTTACTCTCACACAGGACTCAGTGCAAGTCACGTCCTCCGTACAAGCCAGAGAGTCTTAATATAGAATAATTCCTTATTAGAAAGCTTCTCAATGAGCTATTTCTTTATTCAACAGCAGAGCGGTTTGGTGGCTCGAGTGGGCCTCATTGCTATGTTGATGTTTATATTATATTGAGTCAAGTACCAAGTAAGTCACCCTCATTTTAAGCTGAGGTCCCAAAAATCAACTACATTCATGATTCAAGTGGACTACACCATCGAAAATGGTATATAAGACTATGCTCACCTTCTAAATTAATTTCAATTGAGTCATGAATGGAATGGGCATTATTTTTCGGTTGCAGGACTAGATGTTGGTGTGCCATTTAATAGTTGGAGTGAATTTCTTATAATCATCATGATAGGCTTTGTAATAACCAATCACAAACATCCCTCTTCCATCTGTTTCCTTTAATGTGATCCACCTAAATCATAGATCAATTTATTTTTTAGCCTAAACCTAACATGGATTATACATCTAATGATCGGAGCGAATCTCACGTACACAGTGAAGCCATCATATGTGTACGCAAAATTCACATTGTCCATTAGATGTGTAATCTCACATAACAAATAAAGCTTACTTGTGATGAGGTGGGCCATATCAAATAAAAAAGTTTTGAGAGATATTATCTAGAAGATCCTGTTGAGAAGTGGAGCCACAACTGGGGCCGCCCACGACCAGTCGAGGTTGCGCGGATTTCGTGTCGCAAGTCTTTTCGTAACTGGGATGCAAAAGGAGTTTTGCGGATTTCGTGTCGCAAGTCCTTTCGCAACTGGGATGCGAAAGGAGTTTCGCGGATTTCGTGTCGCAAGTCCTTTCGCAACTGGGATGCGGAAAGGGAAGTTGTCAAAACTATAAATTGGGGTCCCTAGGGCTATTCTAGGTTAAGGTGAATTCTAGGAAATTATTCTAAGGTGTGGGCAAGGGATTTTCTCTGTACTTCCAAGAGAGAGTTAGTATATTGCCTTGTAATCTTCGTTTCTCTTCATAGTGGAATTTTGCATCCATGGTTTTTTACCATAGTTTGGGATTTTTCTACGTATATCTTGTCTTGTGGTTTGTTTTGGATTGCTTTGATCTATTTCTAGTTTATATTTCTTCTTATCTATCATTTGTGGGTGAGGCCTTAGATTGGATCTAGGCTCACTGCGTTGTTGGCGTGCTGCGCAACAACTGGTATCAAAGCTATTGGTTTAGTTCTATTGGGAGCGATGGCGGAAGATGGAAAAACTAGAATTGAGAAGTTTGATGGTTCAAACTTTGCCTTCTGGAAGATGCAGATGGAGGATTATCTGTATCAGAAGGACCTCTATATTCCTCTAGGAGGAAAAGAGAAGAAACCAGAAAAGATGACAGATGATTAATGGTTTTTACTGGATAGGAAGGCTTTAGGAACGATCCGACTCTCTTTGTCTAAGAGAGTCGCCTTCAATATATCCAAGGTAAAAACGACAAAAGAATTAATGTAAGCCCTAGCTACCATGTATGAAAAGCCCTCAGCATCCAACAAGGTTCATCTTATGAAACAGCTATTCAACATGAAGATGTCAGATGGTGGGAGCGTGGCTGAACATCTAAACGAGTTCAATACAGTCACGAGCCAATTGGAATCCGTTGGCATTGCTTTTGAGGATGAGGTCAGGGCATTATTGACCTTATCCAGTTTGCCAGACAGTTGGGATGGTTTGGTGATTGCTGTGAGCAATTCTTCAGGATCGACAAAGCTGAAATTTGATGATGTGGCCGGTCTAATTCTCAGCGAAGAATCTAGAAGGAAGGCATCAGGAGTTTCAGGGGATTCAGGGAATGCTCTAAACGTTGAAGGAAGAGGAAGATCGCTGAACAAAAGAGGCAATAAACACGGGCGTTCTAAGTCGAGGAAGAAGTCTAATGGACCAAAAGACAAACACGGGTGTTGACATTGCGGCAAGAAGGGGCACATGAAACGTGATTGCAGGGCGCTCAAAAAACAAGAAGGAAGCACTCAAGGCGGGAAGGATTCAGTGAATCTGTCTGAGGAGAGCGACACAGAGGCGTTGATCTTGTCTCTTGATGCGAGGAATGAGTCTTGGGTTATAGACTCGGGTGCTTCGTTTCATGCTACTTCGTGTAAGGAAGTTCTGCGTGATTATATGTCAGGTGACTTTGGGAGAGTCTACCTGGGTGATGATGAGCCGTGCAATATTATTGGAAAGGGAGATGTTCATGTAAATCAGAAAGACGGAACGGTCTTGAAATTGAAGGATGTCAGACATGTACCAAGTTTGAAACGTAATCTGATCTCAGTGGGACAGTTGGCTGATACCAGTTATGTGACGACATTCACCAGTGACTCCTGGAAGATCACAAAAGGTGCCTTGGTAATATCTCGAGGCAAAAAGGAAGGTACTTTGTACATGACTTCAGGATCGTATAGTTCACTCGCAGTCGCATCAACTGGAGTGAATGGGCAGTTATGGCATTAGAGGCTGGGACATATGAGTGAGAAAGGGATGAAAGTGCTATTGTCAAAAGGGAAGCTACCAGGGCTGAAGTCTATTGACTTGGAATTCTGCGAGGACTGCGTGTATGGCAAGCAGAAGAGGGTAAGCTTCAAGAAGACGAGACGCGCTCCAAAAACACATCTGTTGGAGCTTGTACACACTGATGTGTGGGGACCGGCACAGGTATTATCTCTTAGTTGCTCACGTTATTTTGTTACCTTTATTGATGATGCTAGTAGAAAACTGTGGGTCTACTTCTTAAAACATAAATCTGATGTATTTGATGTATTTAAGAAGTGGAAAGTTATGGTAGAAAATGAGATAGGTAAAACAGTAAAGTGTCTCAGATCTGACAATGGAGGAGAGTATTGTGATAAGAGGTTTGAGGAGTATTGTGCAACAAATGGAATCAAACATCAGAAAACGATTCCAGGGACACCACAACAGAATGGTGTGGCTGAGCGCATTAACAGGACCATCCTTGAGCGCGCCAGGAGCATGATACATGCAGGGTTGCCCAAGACCTTTTGGGCAGATGCTGTGAATACTGCCGCATATTTCATCAATAGAAGTTCCTCAGCACCATTGGATGGTGGGCTACCAGAAGAAACGTGGACTGGGAAAGAAGTGAACCTTGTACATCTCAAAGTGTTCGGTTGCACTTCATATGTTCACATTGATGTAGAGCACAGAAACAAGCTGGATGCGAAGTCCAGGAGGTGCACGTTTATAGGCTATGGGCAGCATGATTTTGGCTACAGGTTCTGGGATGCAGAAAACAGGAAAATCATCAGAAGCAAGGACATAGTCTTTAATGAAAAAGTGATGCATAAGGACAGTGTGCAAGAAAATAAGGCCGAGAAAAAGGAATTCGTAGAGTTGGAAGAGTTACCGGACATGGGTGTTACGGCGCCACAGGATGAGGCAGAGCCGCATACACCGGTTGTGAGGAGGTCTACTCGGGAGAGGAGACCAACAGTCCGATACTCACCTTCCTTACATTATCTACTACTGACGGATAATGGTGAGCCAGAGTATTTTGAAGAGGCGTTACAGTCAGATATACGGGTTAAGTGGGAGCAGGTCATGGATGATGAGATGGACTCTCTTGAGTCTAATCATACATGGGAGTAAGTCACTCTACCCAAGGGTAAGAAAGCTCTTCATAACAAGTGGGTTTACAGACTGAAGGAGGAGCACGATGGTTCGAAACGGTACAAGGCCAGATTGGTTGTGAAAGGGTTTCAACAAAAGGTAGGTATCGATTTCACTGAAATATTTTCACCGGTAGTGAAAATGTCTCGATTCGCATGGTCTTGAGTATAGTGGCTTCAGAGGACTTACATCTAGAACAATTAGATGTTAAGACAACCTTTCTTCATGGGGACCTTGAAGAAGAGATATATATGCATCAGCCGACAGGATACGTGGCACCAGGTAATGAGAACAAGGTGTGCAGACTGAAGAAGAGTCTATATGGCCTGAAGTATGCCCTGAGGCAGTGGTACAAGAAGTTCGATAGTTTCATGTCGGGAAACGGTTTTAGGAGATGTCATGCAGACCACTGTTGTTACTTGAAGAAGTTTGATACGTCATACATCATCCTTCTTCTGTACGTTGATGATATGCTTGTGGCTGACTCAAGCATGGAGGACATCTCAGATCTCAAAAGACAATTGTCTAGAGAATTTGCCATGAAGGATTTAGGAGCTGCAAAACAAATCCTAGGCATGAGGATAAAGCGTGACAGGGAAAACAAGAAATTAGTTTTGTCACAGGCAGAGTACATAGCCAAGGTACTTGATCGATTCAATATGGGAGGTGCTAAGCCGGTTAGCACTCCATTAGCCAACCACTTCAAGCTATTTAAGGAGCAAGGTACAAAGACGCAGGAGGAACAGGACTACATGGCTAAAGTCTCATACACGTCAACTATCGGGAGTCTCATATATGCTATGGTGAGCACGAGGCCAGACATTGCTCAAGCAGTGGGAGTTGTTCGCAGGTTCATGAACAACCGAGAAGGAACATTGGGAAGCTGTGAAGTGGATCCTTAGGTACTTGGTAGGTACTAAGGACGTATGGCTGTGTTATGGTGGATCGAAAATCAAGTTACAAGGCTACGTGAATTCAGATTTTGCAAGAGATATCGACAGCAGAAGAAGCACTACGGGTTATGTTTTTACTTTGGGTAGTGTTGCAGTCAGTTGAGTCTCTCAGTTACAAAAGATAGTATCTATCAGTACGACAGAAGCAGAATATGTTGCGGCTACAGAAGCATGCAAGGAGATGGTGTGGATGCAAGGTTTTATGGAAGAGTTGGGTAAGAAGCAAGCAGATTGCAAGCTGTACAGTGACAGTCAGAGTGCAATACACTTGGCTAAGAATTCAGCCTTTCATTCAAGGACCAAGCATATTGCCATCAGATATCACTTCATACGTTCGTTACTGGAAGATGGATCGATTGCTCTGGAGAAGATTCATACAAGTGAAATCCTGCGGATATGCTGACCAAGGCGGTCACAAGGGAGAAGCTGAAGCTCTGTTCAGCTTTGATTGGTCTTCAGGCTTGAAGACGGGGAGGTGGTGTACTCCGGATGAAGAAGATAAAGGTTTATGAAGATGTGTCTCCAAGTGGGAGATTGTTGAGAAGTGGAGCCACATATGGGGCCGCCCACGACCAGTCGAGGTTGCGCGGATTTCGTGTCGCAAGTCCTTCGCAACTGGGATGCGAAAGGAGTTTCGTGGATTTCGTGTCGCAAGTCCTTTCGCAACTGGGATGCGAAAGGAGTTTCACGGATTTCGTGTCGCAAGTCCTTTCGCAACTGGGATGCGGAAAGGGAAGTTGCTAAAACTATAAATTGGGGTCCCTAAGGCTATTCTAGGTTAAGGTGAATTCTAGGAAATTATTCTAAGGTGTGGGCAAGGGATTTTCTCTGTACTTCCAAGAGAGAGGTTAGTATATTGCCTTGTAATCTTCGTTTCTCTTCATAGTGGAATTTTGCATCCGTGGTTTTTTACCCTAGTTTGGAATTTTTCTACGTATATCTTGTCTTGTGGTTTGTTTTGGATTGCGTTGATCTATTTCTAGTTTATATTTCTTCCTGTCTATCGTTTGTGGGTGAGGCCTTAGATTGGATCTAGGCTCACTACGTTGTTGGCGTGCTGCGCAACAGATCCATTGTAGATGAGATATATGTCAAAGAAATCCCATTGATCAGATATCCTTACTCCCTTACATTATCATCGCTCCCAGTCTGTGTTCCGAGCTCGGGCCTCTGCTGGAAATTAAGGAATTGGATTCATGAAATTTTGCTTAGACCCACGTGCACCCTCCCCACATGCTGCACCCATGCAAACCCATCAGATCCAAACCGTGCATAAGGTTGCTGAGATCTGGAAGATAAGCCCCTCCAAAAATCAGGATGATCCACTCATCAATAGTACCACCCTACACAAAAACAATGGAACGTTCAGAAAAAAAATTGCCACGAATCTAAAGTATCAGTACATCTTCACAGTGTGACCCACCATGTATCAGTACATCCACGAGAACCATTAAAAAAATAACTCTTAGATTGAAATATTTTAGCTCTTTTGATCATATCCTTTGAATATGGACGTCTTCGTTACCATTATTTTATATGCTAATTTAGGATCTTATAATCTTAAAGAATTTTGAGGCAACCGTTAATAGCAGTAGATCTCGTTGGATCAATGGTTTGGATCATTGAAACATGACCCTAAATCCCAAGCATCTAGTAAAGAAGCATCCTATAGGAATATAATGGAATGTACACATGATTTGTGACACAGAGATGAACGTGATGAGGATAACTACTCCGAATCCATGAAGCTTCTCTGGACTCCTCATAGAGACTTCTCGAATCCACGAGGAAAGAAAATAGAAAAATAGAAATAAATTCTAAAAAATTCGAAATTGATTAATTGATCACTAAAAATGAGTTCACAACCCTTTAAATAGGGGTACTAAGCAATGAAAAAGAAATCAGAATCAAACTACAACTAGAACTCCTAGAATCCACGACTTACTATAAATAGTAAACTTACTATTTATAGACGGTCGTGATGTCTACTAGTGTGCAAGGTTTTCGGCCAAAAATAGTAAGTGTCCTATTTAGCTTCACCAAACTGTTCTCCTAATTATTCTAAGCTCTTTTCACGTTGGGCGCAACTCCTAAAGCCCGACAGATGAAGAGTTATAATCAAACTAAAACTTACTATTTATAGTAAAAACGAAATTAAAGCATGGAAACGACCGTCGATCCAGGGATTTTTCGCAATTCCGGGTGTCGCTACGCCGAAACCTAGCGTAGCAGGGTTGGTTGGCTAAAGTAGCTCGTTCTACCCCAAAATCATATATTTTACGTCAGGTAACTCATTTCGGATTGCGAGATACGCCCGATCTAAGGTCCAACGGTCCGGATCACTTCTGTCGTCAACCGGGCCTTTTCTGATCCATCTTGGCCATGAAACTGTCCGTGACCCGCTCTACATCAATTTGCCATGTGAAAGTAAGGGCTGCATTATGTAATAATTAGCAACCATTTAAAAATAGCTCTGCTCATCATTTTCCTATGTGGCACTCATGTAAGGCTATCTTGACCATCCAAATTATTGGACACATGTAGTATATATCTAAAATTACACTGATCAATCAATCTTAACTAACTGTTTGATGGCCATCAGATGGATGGTCAAAATAAAATAATGAATGTGGCAATTAATTCCTATTGACAAAAATAAATGGCTATGATCAAATTCATGTTGTAATTGCTTGTTAAGCCTTATCTACATTTGGGCTATGATTTTGAACAATAATGATGGCTGTCTTATAAATAATGGAACAAAGGGATTTAGATGGCTTCTAGGTGCCATGATTTGGTGGTAATATCTGAGAAATATCTAGTGTCGATTTGGGTCACTTTTGAAATTTCTTCTTTACTCAGTTGAGGAAGGATCTTTTACAGCTGATTTGGTTTTGGCCATTGTTAGGAAATTAATAATTATTTAAAATTATATTATTATTAATTTTAATGGTAATAATTTTATATTATTTAATTTATTTATGATAAAATTATAGTGATGCCATTTTTACATTATTTTAATGTTTAATTATTATCGAGATAAATTAATATTACTAACAGGATGAAATTTTTTACTGTAAATATATAAAAAATATAATAATTATAAATTACTTGTCTGCTAAAAAACATTTCCTTTTGACGACTGTTCCTATACTTGGCTTTAGTGTAAGGGAATATTTGGTCATTATTTCATCTTTTAATATTATATACAGGTGTAAGACATAAGGGCCCACCCCTAATGATAATGTCACATTTGTGAGAGGTACCTTGCCTTGCAAGTGGCACACGCTGATGAGATCAGAACCGTTCATCCAATGTGGCAAATAGTGAATGACTCCAGCCAAAAACCCAGCTGTTTGGAAGATCTTCAACCTTCAATCAGCTGCAGCATTCATATGTTCAATAAAAGACTATATTAGAAATGGGCCACATTCGATCAGAAAAATAAAAATAAAAAATTAAATATCCTTACCGTCCATGCACTATCGTACGTTCCAGTCGTGTACTGAGCCTTGGTCTCTGTTGGAAGCGAAGGTTGGATCAATGAAGTTTTGCTAGACCCACGTGCACCCTCCCCACATGCCAACCTGGCACATCTGAACCGTGCATAAGGTGGGTGAGACCTTGAAGATAATCCAGTCCAAAACTCAGGCCGATCCACACATCAGGGATGCCACCCTTCACAAAAACAATGGAACGTTCAAAATAAAAACCCACAGTTTGAAGCATCAGTACATTATCACAGTGTGGCCCACCTTATATACGGTTCAGATGTCTCCCATACATGCCATGTCACTGCTCAAGTAGTCAAGATGGCCACTTAATGGTCATGCTGACCAGATTTCTAGATATGTATCTAGAAACTGTAGTCTCTATGATGAACAGTTCCAATGCCTCACACTTACGCCACGTGTAATGGCTCGAGTTTCCTCAGCATTAATCGTCAACCATGTCTCGTTATCATTGCATGTGATTTTAATCCATATTCTTCAGAGTAATCATTGCGTGATGACAAGGCACGGCCAATAAATCCATTCCATTCCACCCAATCTTCCTTAAACCAAAATGGCTAATTTCCTTGAAGAAACAGCTCTTGAAGATCAACGGCTGGAGCGCCATGATGAGAAAATTCGAGCAACATGGGCAGAACGATGCGACCAATCCAATCATTCTATCAACAGCGATGGCGAAGCCAATGATGGAGATAAAGGCGGCTCGCCTGATTCTGTCGACCCGGCCGAATTCTGGCAATCCAGTTATAAAATTCTGAAGGTAATCTACGGTGGGGATTACTAAGTTGATCTTGTTAATGTAATTCAGTTTAGAGCCTGTTCGGGTGCCACCGTCATTTTTTTCGGAAATCCATTCTATCCATTCATTTTGGGAGCGCATTTTAGAACCCCAATTAAAATTGAGGTGGATTTGAAAAACGTATGTGTGCGCAACGGCTTTCAGCCGTTGCTTGCTGGGTGCTTAAAAGCCATTAATTACGTACTAGTTTACATTTTTAAACATGGCTTCTAAGCTCGTTACTCAGATAAAATGCACTACTTTGACAGTCAATCTCAGCCATATTTCAATGTTAACAACCGCTATTGGTGTGGTGAGTAACAAATACTCGGTCTCCAGTTGAGCTGGGCTTCATTTCATTCTCGTAAAGGTGATGATGGAATCCACCTTGATTTTATATTTCATCCAAACCGTTCATAAAGTTATTCTTATATGTATGAATTGAAAGGAAAAAAAAACAAAAAAACAAAAAAACAAGAACCTTAGCCCGATACAAAACATTTGTGGCCTTACGAATGTTTCAACGGTTGTAGCTCATTCATCACTGTTTTCTCTTGTATGGCCCACTTGAGTTTAGGATCTGTCTCATTTTTTTGATGCATGTCCTAAAATGATCTCTCAAACTGGACGGACGGAATGGATTTTATGAAAAATATGATGGTGGGCCCTACCTAGTTTCCCAGCGCAGGAACTTCATTCCAAAGGATTTCAGAGGAAATTCTCGCAAATTCCATTTTGGAATGTGTTGGGATTTGCACCAACCAACTTTTGACGGTAAGAGATAGGTGTGCACACAAACGTATGATGGAAGTCTGACGCAATGATGAATGTGATAAGGTCTATCACCGTCTTTCTCAACTATAATTATTCCAAATTCATTGAGCTTCCCTGGACGACTCACAAAATTTCTTAAATCTATGTAAAAAAAGAATAAGAAAAATAAAAATAAATTCTAGAAAATTTGTACATTGATTGATGAATGAATAAACCAATTTACACCCTTTTAAATAGGAATACTAAGTTATAGAATAAGTTTCAGAATTAAACTACAACTAAAACTCCTAAAAATCGCAACTTATTATAAATAGTAAACTTACTATTTATGAATGGTCGTGATTCCTACTAGTGTGCATGACTTTCGGCCAAAAATAGTAAGTGTCCTATTTGGCCAAACCATGATATTCCCCTAACTATTTTAAACACTTTTCATGTTGGGCGCAACTTCTAAAGTCCAACGGATGAGGAGTTATACTCAAATTAAATCTTATTGTAAATAGCAAAAATGAAATTAAAATAGGAATTCGATCATTGATCTGATGGTATTTTACAAATTCGGTATGGGCAACCCAGCGTATCAGGGCTGGGTGGCTAAAGTAGCTCATCCTAACCCAAAATCATATATGGCACGTTGGATAACTCATTCCAGTTTGCGAGATATTCCCGTTTTAAGGTCCGGACGGTCGGGTCACTTTTGTTTTCGATCGGGCCTTTTCTAATCCATCTTAGCCATAAAACTGTCGGTGACCCGTTCTATATCAAAATCCCAACTATCTTACATTTCTTAAACTGCGGTACTTCCATTTTTGTTGATTGGAAATAAATTTTTATTTTCTTGTCCTTCCAGGAAATCCTAGCGGATAGTCGACCGTCGGGATCTAAACTACGGAGGGAAGTGGACCGAGCCGTGATGATGGCAAGAAAGACATCGATGTGCCACTGCCAGAAGGCGACGGGCAGTGGGTGCACAAGTTGTCTGCGCCAAGTGGTCGTAGATCACCTACACACGATTGGTTATGATGCTGCCACATGTACATCCAAATGGAGGTCTACCAGAGAAATACCTGGAGGTATTTTTAAATTTTCTTTTTCTAATTTTATTTGTTATATATTCTCCACACAAAAATATCTCCCATATGAACAAGTAGTCTTGGGTAGAGCTTGGAACAGGATGACTCGACTCGTCCGGCTGTTTCACACCCGACTTGATCTAAGCCGAGTGGCTGAGTCGATCCGTGCAAAGTATACTTTGTCCAATCCAAACTCATACAGAGTTGAGTTCGGGTCCCCTTGTGACACGGGGATGAACATGATGAGGTCGATCACCGTCTTCCTCAAAGATAACTACTTCGAAATGAACGTGATGAGGTCGATCACCATCTTCCTCAAGGATAACTACTCTGAATCCACTGAGCTTCTCTGGACTCCTTACAGAGACTTCTCGAATCCATGAGGAAAAGAAATAGAAATAATTTTAAAATATATGAAAAAAATTTGTTAATTGATTGATAGTTGAAATAAACGAGTGTACAACCGTTTAAAGAAGGATACTAAGACTAGTAAGTAGTTTAAGTATTAAACTATAACTAAAATTCCCTAAAAATCGTAACTTACTATAAATAGTAAATTTTCTATTTATAGTAAGTATCCTATGTGGCTTAATCATGTTATTCTCCTAATTTTTCTAAACACTTTTCATGTTGGGCGCAACTCCCAAAGCCCAATGGATGAAGAGTTATAATCAAACTAAAAATTACTATTTGTAGTAAAACGGAGTTAAACATGGAATTCGGCCGTTGATATGATGGAATCTCGCAAATTCGAAGTAGGCAACTCGGCTATGCGTTGGCTAAAATAGCTCGTCCTACCTCAAAATCATATATGGTACGTCGAGTAACTCATTCCAGTTTGCGAGACATACCTGTTTTAAGGTTCTGATGGTCTTGATGACTTTTGCCTCTGATCGGGCATTCTCTGATCCATCTTGGACATGAAAGTGTCTGCAACCGCTCTACATCACCTAGTAACTCAACTTGACTTGACCTGAAATCAAACTCGGTACTTACTCGACTCAGATTCGAAACCTGACTTGTATATACACACACACATATATATAAAACCAGATCGGTAAGTACATGTAGGTTTTGGGTTGTGATTTCAGCTTGTGGTTACCCGTTGCACCTGACCCAACTCGGTGCTGATTCGACCCGACTTGGTACCTGTGACCAAGTCGGACTCAGTTCGAATTAGTGCAGGCCATACTCGGATGGCATGCTGGACTCGGTACTGAGTAGGGTTAAGTTCGGGTCAGGTCTATTTCAAAACTAGATCAAGTCAGGTCAGCCATAACTGGGTCCAACTCAGGTCAATGCCTAGCTCTAGTCTTGGGATGCCTCTCGCCATTCACTGAGGGTATTTTTATCTTTGAGCATAGGCTGTTAAGAAGCATGTAATATTAGGAGACCATGCAACAAAGAATTTATAAGCATATCATGATGACTGTGTGACATCCATATAGTACTGGCTCATGTTAGGATTTTATCTTGAAAGCCAAGTAAATCTAAATGAGCCACAACACCAAAAACTGTGGGAATATATCACCCACCATTGAAACCATTCCAGCACTCTTCTTTATCTCTGTGTTGTCTATTTGTGCATAGACGCACCCTTTTTCTCCCTCTACACTCTCAACATGTACAGTTGTACACTCCATCTTTCAATAGCTTTTAAAAACTACTTACCTGATGATACGATGTTATATGTATTTTCATAATGTTTCCATTTAATATCACAATATAGTTTCTGAAAATTCTCCGGTAACATTATGAAAATATCCAAAATATATGATCTTCTCCAATTTTTACACCCTTGTCTTATATTATGCCTGATTTTCTTGAATGGATACTAGAACCTTGCCCGGGTGTTGAAACTCCTGAGAGTCTACCACCCAAGCAAGAGTGGATTTTCTTGAATATATCATAAGAAACACTCGATCGGCTACGTGTGCCAACCTATCACTTGATAGGATTCATGCTACAATTGGGGCCCACTATCTAAATAAGATGGTCCAAAAGTTAGGCTGATTCGGTTGTTAGGTGGGCTACACATACATTGTATGTGAACGTACGGTCGGCTACATTTTGTTAACTGCCCATGGTTTTTTTAATACATGCAACCCACCTGATGAGTTACCAGCCTATTTTTTGTGCTATCTAGCTAGTTAGTGGCCCCTAGCTAGCTGATGCATGGCTAGATGTCTCATAAACAAGCTAGGTTGGGATTTAGGACATGTAGGCTTAGAGGTGTGATGCAATAGGAATTTACTGATAGGCTTGAATCGATAGGAAACCAAAAATACAACCACACTGCTAGCCTATGTTGGCTCTGCCCATGGTTGTTGATGGGAGTTAAAATAGCCTCAGGGTCAAACACATCTTTAAAAGCTTCACTCTAGGTGTTTTTTTTTTGGGTGCATTTGGGTGTTTAGATGTGGCATGGGACCCACAACAAAGGAATTCTGTCATCACCTCCTATTGAATAGGATACTCCATCAATGGCTCACCTCTTATTGAGAGCTCAGAATGTTGTCCTGGTCATAGACTCATGGGTGTTTATCATCTCCCCCTTCGGTTCACATCAAGGTGTCTTTGCCTTTACCAAAAAATATAGTAGTGTGACTATCTAGGTGCTAATAATAGTGGTTACAGTACAAGTAGTACTATAATTGCGCTAATAATGGCAGTTATACAGTACAAGTAGTACTATAATTGTGCTAATAATGGCAGTTATACTGTACAAGTAGTACCAAACTACCAATTGTAGGACGACTGTGATAACAATTATCAATGTTGGTGACTCATGTACTTAATATGATACACATTTGCATTGATCCAAACCATCGATATTGTACGACCCACAGTAGGAGCATTGTCTAAAATTTTTACATAGTTTTTAAAATCTCTATGCATGTACTTCTTCAAAAATTTATCCCATATTGAAAGTGAAGTGAAGTTAAAATGTGGTTTATATAATATATTTTCTAATTATTACTTAGAATTTCACTAATGGTAGTTTAAAATGTTAGGCTGGTCATCGAGCCTTCATCATAACTTACTACGGGTGCACATGGAACCGGTAGAATTGGCAAATTAGACCGGAACCAACCAACAGTACAGTTTGGTCCGGTTCTGAAGTGTACTGGTTCCAATTTCAAAAATAAAAGAATCAATTAATTGAGTTCGGTTCTTGGTTTGGGGTCTTGGAGAACTGTACCGAACCGTGAACCGGACCATAAAACCGAACTTAGAACTGGACGGAGTTTACAATATATTTTAGTTGTCTATTTTCTTAGTTTACAATATATTTTAGTTATCTATTTGACTAATGATTTATGGTTTACAATGCGCTTTTTGATTGTTTCCGTAAATGTCTTTTTGCACACCTTACATAATATCTAGTTCATAAATCAAATAGATCACAACATGAATGGACATGGGCTGGATTATATATATATCATATATATATATATATATATATCTATATATATATATATATATATTATATATATATATATATATATATATAAACTGCAATTGGGCTGATTATAAAAAGCCAGAACCGTAGACCAAACCGAAATCGAACCGTTTTTACAGTCTGGTTTCGATTTGATTCTAGGGTTCAAATGGCCTGGTTCCGGTTCCGATTTTCTGGAACCGTTAGGAGTGGTTCGGTTCTGTTTCACACCAGAATCGGACCAAACCAACCCGTGTGCACCCCTATAACTTACTCCACTTTTTTTTTTTTTTTTTTTTCTAAATGGACCAAATCTATTGTACCTCAAGTCTAGTCAATCTCCTTATATGAGAATTGAAGGGTGATAAATGCCTGAACGGCTTAAACTTTCATATTTTTTTCTTCTACTTATTTTGGGATTTAGAGCTAAAGTTAAATAATGTGTCTTCACCGAATAGTGAAAGCTGTCTAGAAAATTAATGTAAGCTTAATTAAATCTCGGGCATAATGTGGCCGAATCTCTTACATAATTAGGAGGGTTCGATTATCTTAAAAAAGTGTATAGTGGTATGCGCCTTTAAGCCATTCTCAACATTATGTAAATGCAAGGATATTTTTTATACTTTATTTCCTACACAAAAACCATGCTAAAAGAACAATCATAAATCCTAATGACCAACTTGTGTCTAGAGAATAAAATGTCAGCTATTCAAATTCAACCACAAAATCAGATAGTTAATTAAGATTGTTTGGTATATAATTTAAAAACTTGATTATACTATCTTTCAACAAGGCTCAAGAAAAACTCGATCCAGTCAGTATAGGGTTGAAACTTGAGAATCCTGAGTGACGAAGAAGAAGAAAAAAAGAACTTAGCAAAACTAGGAAAAAAGGATTAAAAAAAAAACTTGACTAGACTTGCACAACTCAACATTATTTATACTTATAAACATTTAATGATTGAAATTACTCTGCTTGTATGTGTTTATGAGAAACATGCCGGAATTTTTTGAGTTGACTCGACTCAACAAGGTTTCAAGTTGAGTTTGTGTTTTTAAACTAGGTCCCAATAAGTGTGAATTTTGGACAGCCCCTTTTGCTTAGATAAATAATTATTTTTTTGGAAGGTTGTAATTATTTTGAAGGTTCTTGGACATGTATTTATATTTATTTATCTATTATTATAGATAAATAAAAATTCTCACTTATTTTGCTAACTGTAACAATGGGTTCTTAGACATATATGCATGTTTATGTGCTACATTGGCATAATCTTTGTATAAATTACATAATTTTTTAAAAACATTTCAGGAAAGCATGAATACATCGACGTGATCGTCCAGGCAACAGATTGTGATAAGCGCGCCCGGTTTGTGATCGAACTAGAATTCCGATCAGAGTTTAAAATGGTGAAAGCATGTGACGAGTACCGGAATTTGATAAACCAGCTGCCGGAATCCTACGTTGGAAAACCGGAGTACCTGAATGCTATACTAGGCATTGTATGTGAGGCAGGCAAGAAGTCAATGAAGGAGATGAAAATCTACACATGGGCCCATGGAGAAAAAGAAGATTCATGGAGATGAAATGGTCAGGACCTTATCGGAGATGGTCGTTCACCAATCTCAGATTGGACCGGTCAGATCGAAGGATGTCGGTATGCCAGTTATCATTTTTGGCCCACGCTTTTTGGACGCTCCAGCAATGGAAGTCGCCTGAATTCTCACTGGAGGTTGACACATTCCGGCATGAGATCTTCGGGTGATGCCATCATATGACTCGTTTCTTCCGGGAGCTGACGTGGATTTTCTGATGAGTTAGGATGGTGATTTTGAAGACTTGAGTACATGAACATGGATGTAGGATGTACAAACTTTTCTACAGCTTAGTTATGTTGCAAAAGATATTATCTCTATAGTATATAATGGCAGTAGCCCATAACAATTTTGCTCATGTAAAAAGTCTTTGGAGAGTTGTGAATTTTAGTTTTGAATAGGCATTGGAAGGACTTCAGACATTGAGAGAGGTATTAAAGTAATTTAGATGTCTGTGTATTTAGTAATTAATGGTTCAGATGTTCTCTTTTGTGGCTTGAGTGGTGCAAAATTTTCTTTTATCCATTCTACAAACATTGTTGCCATTTTAGGGCTTGTTTGATTTGTTGTATTTACATGAAATTTGACTGGGATTTAGCATTTATTACTTCGTAAAATCAAAGATGGAAAATGTCACTATTTTTTTAAGGTCCCGTTGATAAAAACAAAGCCCTGAGATAATAGGTGGCAAAACTTCGTGTGCCCCACTGTAATGTATTTGTTTTAACCATGTTATTTATTCATTTTTTTCAAATCATTTTAGGGCATGAGCCCAAATTAAATAGATTTGAATTAGGTGATTAGGTGGAACACACCATAAGAAACAATAGAAATAATGATGCTCACCATTGAAACCTTTGTAAGACCCATCATAATGTTTATTTGAGATCCATCCTGTTCATAAGGTCATGTAGACATGGATAAAGAGAACACAAATTGCTTGAAAACTTCTGTAAATGGTTATCGTTCAATTCCCACCGTTTTTTATGGTGTGGTCCACTTCAGCTTTGGATTTGCTTCATATTTTGAGCTCGTGCTCTAAAATGATTTGAAAAAATGAATGGACAGCATGAATATAACACATACATCATGATGAGGCCTACGTGATTTTGGTTTTAAACACGTTTTATGCATTCGAATTTGGCCTGATTTTTCAAGTGGAATTTCACCTTCAAACACTTGTGGAAAATCATAATTATATTTGTATCGCAGATTCACATAGTTACACATGGCCTAGATTTTGGATCACCTATATATATATATATTATATATATATATAAATATATATATATATATATATACTCAATTTCTTCATCTTCTGCCTATTAGTTTTTAGGAATATAGGGAATAGAGAGCAATAAAGTAGCTAAGAGAAGGTAAGGGGCTATGAGTGTATGTTCACACATAGATAAAAGAAAAAAGACTGAGCCATCCATCTTCATTATTTCCCTTGTTGGAGCCCACTTGAGTCTTCAATATATTTAGTTTTTGGGTGGACATTCTAACATTAGCTGAAACAATAGATATACATATTATATATTACATCGACATCGGGATGGGCTTCATAAAACCTTTGTTGCATGGTATCACTGATTGAAGCATTGGGCAAGCTAGGCCGAAAAAATAGAAAATTAATGCATATGCATTAAAAGAAGTGGGTGCAATCCATGCCATCCCTTGTATGTAAAATCTCAACTGTTCCCTATTAAGCGACTATATTTTTGTATAAACGTATGTAAGTGCAAGGGTAAAACGTCCAAAAATATTGACACCTTATATACAGTAACAGTAGAGACACCTCAATATGCGATTTTCCCAATCTCCACCATAGATGTGTGGCCGCCCACGCTCAATGACGATATCTCAATGTCTTTTTACCCGATCTCTACTGTAAATGGGGGCAACCATCGGTGACTGGAACGCCTTATCTGGAGCACTTGCATAGACGGCCCCTATGAAAAGTTGCACCAATCATTTGATCATGACCGTCTAATCATTAGCATGCGCACCAAGAGTCAAAATAAAAGCCAAAACCCTTCTATTTGAAAACAGCAATGGATGCCTTGGACACGTGGCTTCCCATGAAAAAAGTGCCACAATGGCCCCACACAATTAGTGGTTCTTGTCATAGAGATTTGGTCCACATAAGATGTTTGTTCCCACCAATAAGATATAATGAGGGGTGGCAAGGCTGGGCCAGGGCCAAACCAGATTGAACTTGGCCTAGCCCAGCCCTAGTCTCCTATGCTAGGCCATTGCCTTAACTGGGCTGAAAAGGTCTTAGCCCAGGTCCTCTAGGGCTGGCTGGTTGGCCTGTAAAGAAAAGGCTTGAATAATCCAATTAAAGTTATTTTTTATTGGCTAATCTACAACGAGTCCTATCGTATAAATGGGTTGGGTGAAACATGAACCGACTCTAGTAAAAAAAAAATGCCTTAAACACCACCTGTACTGTGAATAGAAGCCGCTGACAAGTGTCTTTAAACTATCCATTCTTTTTGTATAATGGTGGCCCATTTGATTATTGGATTAAAATAAACTATGGCATCATTGGCTCAGGCCTTACTTGGGGTAGATACCTGGCCTAGATTTTAAGCCCAGGACTGACCCTGGGCCAAGCTTGGAGGGTTCAGGGCTTGGTTCTACAAGGTTGAGCAACCCTAGCCATAACAGGGAGCGGATTGGGTGGCTCACACCACGGTGATGGTCTCACGTGGAAATGTCTGATTGGGCCAGTGCCTATGTAATGTCTACGAAGTACAATAAAATTATTTTTAAATATGATATTTTTTATAGCAGCAAGTGACCCAATCAAATCTGGCCTAGTGAGGCCTCACCAAATGGACTCTCGACTTAACAACAAGACCTCATATAAACCTCAACATGTCGAATGCATTACACGCAAACATCCAAGCCGTCCACCTGGCAGTCCCACCATGATAATTCAGCTGGTCTAATCATCTGATGAGTGAAATGAAGGGGAAAAAAATCGAATCATGAAAGAAAACCTGACCAAGCTTATTCTACCCATCAATTTAATCTGGAAGGTCGACTTCCATGCCCATAAGCTGGACAATATGGCCCACGTGATGAACGACTCAGATGTTTCACAAGTATGTGGAATGGACCACATCCCATTCATGTAGCACTACCAAAACTCCAACTTACGACACACATGGAAAACGACTCCCCCCCAAAACCTGATTGATGCACTCTTCATACCTCCTATCAAGAAGACTATTATTCCTACTCCAAAAATACATCCCCTCATCTTGGAAAAACCCTCCCCTTGTAAAAGTAAAACCCCAACACAGCCTCCCAACACCCACCAAATGGGAAAACAGCACCATCAAAGTCTCCCAACCCAAGAAGGACTCTCCCAAAGACTCCCCAATGAGAGGTGAATCTCCCATCATAGATTCACTCCTCTCATCCATCAAAACATTCTCTACCCAAGGCTACCTGTCCAATGCTTTCAAAGCCTTCTCTCTTCTCCAAGCACAAGTCCAATCTACTTCTCTTATCCTAGATCCCATCTCCTCTCTTCTCTTATGCTGTACCACACTCAAAGCCCTCCCACAAGGCAAGCAGCTCCATGCCCACACCATCTCCTTGGGCTTTGATCAAGACCCCCTTTTGGTCACCAAGCTTGTCAGTTTCTACTCTTCCTTCACTCTTCTCATTGATGCCCATGCCATTGCCCAAAATTACAATGCTACCCATGCTGTCCCATGGAATGTGCTCATCTCTGCCTATGTTAGAAATGGGTTTTTTCGGGAAGCTCTCTCCGCCTTCAAACAGATGGGAGAAATGGGCTTTAGACCTGATAACTATACATACCCATCTGTTCTGAAGGCCTGTGGGGAGGAATTTGATTTGGGTTTTGGGAGGGAGGTTCATAGGAGCGTGTATGCAAGTGGGCTTGAGTGGAGTTTGTTTGTGCACAATGCTCTTGTGTCTATGTATGCTAAGTGCGGGGCAGTTGGGGAGGCGAGGGAACTGTTTGAGAGAATGCCTGAAAGAGATGTTGTTTCTTGGAATTCGATGATATCTGGGTATGCATCAAGGGGTATGTGGAGGGAGGCTTTCGAGTTGTTTGAGCGGATGCGGATGGGGGGTGCGGAGGTGAATAGCGTGACTTGGAATACGATCGCGGGAGGGAATTTGCAGATGGGCAATTATGCGGGGGCACTCGAATTGATCTCTCAGCTGAGAGTTAGGGTCACGGGTTTGGATTCTGTCGCGGTGGTTATTGGTTTGGCTGCATGCTCCCGAACTGGGTTTATTCGGTTGGGGAAAGAGATTCATGGGACTGCAATTCGGTGCCACTGTGATTTAAATGAGAGTGTTAGAAATGCATTGATTACTATGTATTCAAGGTGCAAGGATCTGAAACATGCATACCTTTTGTTCCAAACGGCAGAAACCCGGAATTTGATTACTTGGAATTGCATGATCGCGGGCTACACCCACTTGGATCGATCTGAAGAAGCATCATTTGTGTTCAGAGAGATGTTGTCATTGGGTGTCGAACCAAACTACGTGACGGTTGCGAGCATCCTACCCCTTTGTGCTCGAGTCGCAAATCTCCAACATGGCAAAGAGCTGCATTGTTACATAATTAGACGGAAATCTACATTTGAGGATTATCTCTTGATTTGGAATAGCCTTGTTGACATGTACTCGAAGTCTGGACGGGTTTCGGATGCTAGAAGAGTCTTCAACGCAATGGGCCAGAGGGATGAAGTGTCCTACACTTCATTGATGGCCGGCTATGGAATGCAAGGGGAGGGAGAAACTGCGCTGAGGCTCTGTGATGAGATGATCAGATGTGGGATCAAACCAGACCACATAACCATGGTGGCTGTCCTCTCGGCTTGTAGCCACTCAGGCCTTGTAGCCCAAGGCCAAATGCTCTTCGAAAAGATGGTTAGCTTGTATGGTATAATCCCCAAGATGGAGCATTTTGCTTGCATGGTTGATCTTTTTGGGAGGGCTGGTTTGCTAAGAAAAGCAGAAGAGATTATCATAAGAATGCCATTTCGGCCTAGCCCCGCGATGTGGGGCACACTCGTCGGAGCGTGTAAGATACATGGGAACATGGAGATCGGAGAGTGGGCAGCAGGTAAGCTGCTGGAGATGAAGCCCAGGAATCCGGGGTACTACGTTTTGATTGCAAACATGTATGCAGCGGTCAGGCGCTGGGACAAGCTGGCTGAGGTGAGGACACTGATGAGGGACTTGGGCCTGAGGAAGACTCCTGGTTATGCTTGGATAGACGTGGGTAATGGGTTCTGTCCATTCCTGGTGGGGGACAGATCAATGCCACAAGCAAGAGAGGTTTATGTCCTGTTGGAGGGATTGGCTAAACACATGAAAGAGGCTGGTTATGTGGCTAATGAGGACTTGGGGTTGGAAATAGAGATGGAAGAATAGAATAATAGATTGAGAGATTGATCATTGATCATTGCATGGCCCACATTACCATCAGAAATGGATGGTGTGATCGTGTCCGATGGTTAGACGTCAAACTTCCGAATGTGGGCCCGGATGACCTGAGAAGTAGAATTTGGGGGGTCTAAGAAAGAGCCCTCTGAGGAGCTTGGTATGTCATGCAAGCTGGTGGGCAGCTGAGGTCTGATTTTACATTTTTGTGAAGGTTTAAGGGAATTTTGATCATTTCATGTTCAGAGGCAGGAGTCTGTGGTGGTTTCCTTGGAAGGCAGGGACTTTTTGCTAACCCTGTCTTAATCTAATATTGTTTGGAGAGGAAATTGTCTGAAGTGATAGGCAGGTGCGTTTGGCTGCACCAAATGCTATACTGACTAATCATGAAATATCACAATAATTCATTATTTTTTGTGCAACCAAATACCCCCTTATTTATTGAATTTTTGGGGGTGTGTAACTTTTTTTTTTTTTGGTAGTTTTGTAATACATTAACAAAGGAAATACAATATTTGAGTTCATACACCCAGGCAGAGAATGTAGCTCCTGTACATGTGGTGTGAGCGTATCTCAATCCAGACCTTTAAACTTGTGGGGCCCATTTGTGAAGGGGGTACAATCGAAAAATTACATTGAATGGGTTATCCTGACCGTCCGATTTGTGACCATCGAATGAATAGTCAAAATGAAAAATAGTCGACAGTCCAATTTAACAAACAATACCCATCAAACGAGTGTTCGATCGGCCCAATTTTCAGGCCATGGCAAATTCATGATGGAGCCTGCTAGATAAGCGGCTGGATCTTCTACACGAATGCCATGACCCACGTGACTGATGTAAAAATGACCAAACCACCCTTATCTTTCTGAACCAAATTACCAAAAAACCCTTTATCTACTTCAAATAAAAACCGTTGCAAGCTCTGATATTTTTGAAGTTTCTCTCCAAACACGTCATCAGCTGATGGAACCTACGGCTCCCCTTCTTCCCAACCCAACTCCCATTCCCTCGAAAACCCACAACGCAAAACCTTCTCCCTCTTTTCAATTCCATCGTCAGAAACGTTCAATTCCACTCCCCACCCTCTTCAAAACAACCCCATCTTCTCCCTCAATCCAAACCCACCAAAAACCATCCAAAAACCTCACCAAAACCCAAAGATTCAAAGAGAGAGATGTATTCCCCCAATCCCTACCCCTCCACAGCAAAAACCCACATGTCGTTTACAAAGACATCCAGAAATTTGCAAGACAAGGCCGCCTCAAAGAGGCTCTCACCATCTTAGACTACTTGGAGAAGGAAGGCATCCCAGTCAATCCCACCACCTTCTCTTCCCTCCTCTTTGCATGTGTCCGATCAAAATCGCTGATCCAGGGCAAGCAGATCCATGTCCACATCCGCATCAATGGCCTCGAGAAGAATGAGTTCCTCTGCACGAAGCTTGTCCAAATGTACACTGCTTGTGGGTCCTTCGAAGACGCAAAACGGGTATTCGATGAAATCCAACAGCGAAGTGTCTACCCATGGAATGCATTGCTTAGAGGCAATGTGATTGAGGGTGGGATGACACAGCGTCGTGACACTCTCTCAATCTACTCGAGAATGCGGGAATTGGGTGTGGATTTGAATGAATACACATTCTCCTGCTTGATCAAGAGTTTTGCTGGGTCCCCCACGCTTGGGCAAGGGATGAAAGCGCATGCCCTCTTGATCAAGTATGGGTTCATTGGATCTGTCTTGCTCAAGACTAGTTTGATAGATATGTACTTCAAATGTGGCAAGATAAGGCTCGCACGGCAGATATTTGAGGAATTGCTCGAAAAAGAAAGGGATATTGTTGTTTGGGGGGCAATGATTGCAGGTTTTGCACATAATAGGCTGCGGAGAGAAGCATTGGAGTATCTGAGATGGATGAGGAGAGATGGGATAAAACCCAATTCTGTTTTGCTAACAATAATTCTCCCAGTGATTGGAGAGCTGTCGTCATGGATATTAGGTCGGGAGGTTCACGGGTATGTGATCAAGACGAAGAGCTATGCAAAACAGCTGTTCATCCAATCTGCATTAATTGATATGTATTGCAAGTGCGGGGACATGGGTTCGGGGAGGCGGGTCTTTTACTGTTCAATGGAGAGGAATGCAGTTTCTTGGACTGCACTCATGTCAGGGTACGCCTCAAACGGGAGGCTTGAGCAGGCTTTGAGATCGATTGTGTGGATGCAACAAGAAGGGATTAAGCCTGACATTGTGTCAATTGCTACCGTCCTCCCAGTTTGCGGCGAACTGAGGGCTCTGAAACATGGAAAGGAGATACATGGATATGCAGTGAAAAATAAGTTTCTACCCAATGTATCTATAGTTACTTCGTTGATGATTATGTACTCAAAATGTGGAATATTAGAGTACTCTCGCAAGTTGTTTGATGGCATGGAGAAGAGGAATGTTATCTCTTGGACTGCCATGATTGATTCCTACTTGAAGAATGGGTGTCCATATGATGCATTGGGGGTGTTTAGATCAATGCAGCTCTCGAAGCATAGACCGGATTCTGTTGCCATGGCAAGAATGCTAACCGTCTCTGGTGAATTGTCAGCTTTGAAGCTTGGGAAGGAGATACATGGGCAGATCTTGAAGAAGGATCTAGGGTCAGTCCCCTTCGTCTCTGCAGCTATCATTAACATGTATGGGAGGTGTGGAGAGATTGAGAAAGCGAAGTTCGTGTTCAATGCAGTTCCATCCAAGGGATCAATGACTTGGACCGCGATCATAGAAGCTTATGGTTATAATGATCGCTATAGGGATGCACTTGATTACTTTAACCGGATGAAAATGGATGGTTTCATTCCAAACCATTTCACTTTCGATGTGGTTTTATCCATTTGTAGCAGAGCTGGATTTGATGATGAGGCTCTCAAGATATTTTACTCCATGGGCCAGAGATACAATATCAAGGCTTCTGAAAAGCATTACTCTTGTATCATTGATCTCCTTACTCATGTCGGGCGTATCAATGAAGCACAAAAGTTCATCCATATGAAATCAACCATGGTTTGATTGTATTGCAGTAGCCAAAGATGCACATCAGTGTGCATTTGGCGAGGAATCTCCATGATGTTTTCGAGAAGGTTGGAGGGTTGCATATCCTCTGATACAGGTCGTTAAGCAGGCGAATTCTCCAAAGACTGAGTTTTAGTCCATAGGATAATTTCAATTACCCTGTGTATAGATTCTCACAACTGTGTAATACCATTCCATTTTCTAGCCTAATAAACCACTTATAACAATTCCCTGCATTCAAATCTGGTTTTCCCTGTCACGGTCATGGTGGCGGTGAGATTTTAGATGTGGGTTAACAAATTTGGAGATTTACAATTTGAATCTTATTCTGTTTTATGTACAAGGACCTCCCATGATGTTTTTTTAAAAAAAAAAAAAAAAAAATCATTCACATCCTGAGTAAACCTTCCGTATCTCATGGTTTTTTTTTTTTAAACGCATGTTTGGATTAAGTGTATTAAACTTCAGAAGAGCAGCGGCAGAATGGAGATGGTGAATCATTATCTACAGATTCGTACTTTCATGAATCTTGATTTTCTTCTGCAATCTGCTAACTTAAGACACAGACTCAACCCCAACCCACTCAAATCAATCAGAAACACAATTTTACAGAAAAAAAAACAAAATTGCTGTAAGTTGTAGATTTGTAAGCAACCAATAGAACTCTTTCCCATGCAGTCGAAGCTTACAATCGAGCTTTTCTTTTCTCTTTCTTTCTTTTTATTATCCAAAGACACTGAACTCCATGAATAAACCGAACTGCTTCACAAAGAACTGAAGCAGCCTCGAAGCTCCCAGACAATGGGCTTAACCGTGGCCTGATTGCTCATCCCAACGGCCATCCAATCCCGACAATAATACCTAAACACAGCAGTATTAAGAGTCCATGTGATGATGCTGGTTTTTATGTTCTCAAACAGCCTTTTGCACTGGGGAGTACTTCGTCTTTGAAGATCCTTCATCTTTTTTCTTTCCATACTTCCCAGCATAATGCAGATGGAAGCAACTACCATAACCACCTTTTTTTTCAATGGCCGCCGCCCCACTCTTCCAAGAGAGCCCCAAATTCTGTGTTTGAATCAGCCACACCAAACAGATAGAAAAGCATGCTGCAGGGAGTAGGCCACCAAACAATGTATAAACAGATGATGAATGCATCCCTCCATGCTTGCACATAATGAAACTGCCAGGGAGGCCCTACTTTGCTGGTGGTAGAGCGTGAAGATCTTGCCCTTCGCTGCGAAGAGACTTTAAAATAGCCCTTCGCTGCGAAGAGACTTTAAAATAAGTATCAAATCCATGTAATCCGCTATCTCAGCCTCATTTAAGTGAGTTCTAAAGGTGATGTTCCAAACCAACTTGACTCCTAAGGTCTCGTAGCTCTCCTTAACTGCAGCATTCCTATTTCATACAACTCTGAATAATCTAGGAAATTTAGTGGCCAGTGCCTTACCTTCGATCCATTTGTCTTCCCAAAAACGAACTATATCTCCTTTATTTACTCTAAATCTTGCACCTGATGCTAGAAATCATCCCCATGCTACTGATGCCTCTCCATATATCTTAGCTCGCACAATACTTTGCTATGACAGGTTCCCGCCCTATATTTGAAAACTTGTATATTTATTGCAGAACACCTTCTCCACGAGGCTGAATAATCTGACCCAAATCGCCACCAATGATTTGCATAGCGAGTTCCAATTCCTCTCTAATACGATTCAAACACAGGATTTTATGAAAATGGAAGCAAACATATGAAACTGGAATGTTCACTAACACAAAGAAAAGTTGTAATTCTGTGATGCATCACAAATGAAAAATTAGATGTTGGATAATCAAAAGCTATATGTCATTTTACAAACTCGAGCCTAGCATTTTATTCTTATCGAATTTGTTGTAGGCATTTCAATAAAAGAATCACAAAACAAAATTGAGAAAAAGAAATAAATTGAAATAACACTCAAGAAAGGAGACCCTCTTCATTCACTCTTTTAAGCAAAGTGATTTTCTTCTGACATGTTGAAGAAAGATGTAAACTGGGTTTTTTTAAAAACCAATTGATGCTTCCCTGAAATCACCAAAATCACAAAACTGTCCCTACTATTCTTGATCCTGAAGAACAACATATCTTCAGCTTCAAACCTTGAATCCCTCCGAACGAAGGCACTGAAGATGGGCTTTGATCCATTTTGCGCAAGCAGCCTCGCCGTGCTCCACAATGCATTCGTCTCTCAGTCTCTTAGTGTTAGGACAAGCGCAGCAGATCTTCTTGGGGTTTGAGTTGGGTTCAGATACTCCTGTAGTCAATCCTTGATTAATGTTATGTGATCCCGACAAAGGCAGGGAAAGAGATGGGTTCTGCGTGGACCCCACAACCTCGACGACACCCATTGCTGCAAGCTTCTGAAGAAAATGGATAATCTAGAAACTGTTATGATAGTAACGCAAATTATACAAACGTACGTACATGAGTGGGTCCCTTCACTAAAATTAACATTACATCCGTTTCTTTTCCACTTCTATAATAAGGGGGTGTTTGGTTGTAACAAATGTCGTGAAATTTTATGATTAATCAGTCTTATTTGGATCAAAATATTATAAAATTTCATGATATTTGGTGAAACCAAAAGCACCCTAAAAGAATTTCTACTGATAAATCAGAAGGAGAAGTGAAGAGGAGACGGTACCCCAATAGGAATCGACAATTCCTAATCCCCTCTTTATCAGCAAGTAATCAATTTGGTTAGGGCGTGTTTGGACGGGCAAGGTGGATTGCATTAGGTTGTATTAGGGTGGATTGGAAGGAGCAATCCCGGGATTTGGCCGGGCGTGCCAAACAGGCAGAAGTTGGATATAGCAATCCCAGCAATCCACTGACATCACCATCATTGCCTTGAAATCCACCCAATCCCACCCAATCCCTCCTAATCCCAACTATTTTGCCTAGGACATGTTTGGATAGCCAGAGCAATCCCAGGATTGGCCAGTGTAATCCCGGGATTGGCCAGGTGAGCCAAACATACTCGTGGTGAGTTCCCTGGATATAGCAATCCCATTGGATTGGCACCAATCCACTGACAGAGCCATCATTACTTTCCATCCACCCTAATACAATCCAATCCCGCGGGATTGGCCCGTCCAAACACGCCCTTAGCCTCTCTTCATCCTCATAGCCTTGTCTCACTATTCGGGGTCCACCTCTATGTTATATTGTAATATTAATATTCTTACATTGGTGTAGATGTAACTTTGCTAGTGGGAGTTTTGCATTCTCATGGCCAGTGCCAAGCCCGTGTAAAGGAGGGTTATGTCGGGTTTGCGACCGGTATCAAATTTTTGCCACATCTTTTATCATGAATCCTAACAATTTGGGATTTAACTGAGGATATTGAACATATACCATTGAAAACTTCGTGAGGGCCACAGAAGTTTTGGATTAAGCAGATACTTTTGTTTTCCCTTCATCCATGTCTGTGTGACCTCATGAAAAGGTGGGATGACAAATAAACATCACCATGGGGCCTAGGGTGGTTTCAACGGTGGATATCATTATCCCCACTGTTTCCTGTGGTGTGGTCCACTTGCACTTTGGATATGCTTCAGTTTTGGGATCTTGTCCTAAAATGATCTGATAAAACGGATGGACGGCGTGGATAAGACACATAAATCACGGCGGGCCCCCACATAGTTTACTCAGTACGCAATACGCAATCCGCGTCTCCTAAAACCTTCAGACCCAACATTCTAGGTGGGCCCCAATGTTTCAGAACCTCCGCTACCCTAAACTCAAGAACCCTAACCCTAATTCCAAAACCCAATCTTGAAATCTCAAACAACCCAAGCATTAGAAAAGATTAAAGCAAAATAAAATCAAATCAGCTATCAATATTGATGAAATTAATAAACTTAAAATTTTAAAAAGAAAAAAAAAAAATGGAAAATGAAATGAAGTTATGAATATACCTTTCTCCAGTGAGGAACACAGATGAGCCTGTCAAATTGCTTTTCTGCTTTCTTTTTCTGGGAGGAATTACAAGGTCCTGAAGCATCTGTTTTTATACAAGTGGGTCCCATTGTTTCGGTAATCCAGACCGTTGATATAATTGGAACACCGTGGATGATGTACACCCAAAAGTTTTCTAATCAGATCACCGTACCCTTCCCGCCCCATCCATGACTGTTATTTAAGACCGTTGTTCTATTTTCCTTCTAACCGTTTATTTTTAAGCTGCTGATTACAAGGGTTAGAACGGTCTGATCTGAGAGATCTTTTATGCATCAGCCATCCGTTGTGGGTTGCATTAGATCAACAGCCAGGTGTCAGGAGCTCCGCATCACGGGCCCCACATATATAAATTGGCGCATCAAGATCTATTCACGTTCTTGTGCATGAGGTTGATATTGGTGTTTTCCTTCATCCTGGTGGGAATCTGAACGGATAGGATTGCAAATTTAAAGATCACGGTGAATACCCAGTAAGGTTTCAATGGTGGGCCTTTTCAATCCTAATGTTTACTGTGGTGTGGCCCATTTGAGCTTTTGATCTGCAATCCTGACATGATCTGGAGAAACTCACGTTGCCTACGCGCCAAGCTGGCGTGTGTAATGGCACAGGGCTGTGTGGGCTTCGCAAGCCTCCGTTGGTTCGAATGCAATTAGCTGTATTTGAAGACATGTATAGTTGCCACTGTTTTCTGTGGTGTGGTTCACTTGAGATTTGGATCTATTGAATTTTTGGGCCTATACACTATAATGATCTGGCGAAACGCATGAACGGCGTGGATATAAAGACGCATACATCACGGTGGCCCAGGGATCCACTGAAGCCACGTCCCCACGCGGATTGCGTATACCCGTGCTAGGACGGACTGGTGCCAGGGGCTATGTGGGGCCCACTGTGATGTATGTGTTTTATCTATTCTATCCGTGAATTTTAAAGCATGAGCCTAAAAAGAGGCGGATCGACAGGAAACAGTGAGGATTGAACGCCTACCGTTGAGAAACTTCCTGGGGCCACAGAAGTTCTTGATCAATCTGATATTTGTGTTTTCCCTTCATCCAGTCACGTGTGAAAATAAACACCATGGTAGGCCATAGGAAGGTTTCAACGGCAGCGTCGTTATCAATACTACTTCCTTTGCTGTGGCCCAAAATATATATATATATATATATATATATATATATATATATATATATATATATATATATATGTTATGTTGAATAATATGTTCCGTTAAAATGGATGGACGGCATGGATAAAAGACATACTACACGACCACTAGAGCTGGGCAATTTGGGTCTGATCCGGTGTATCCAACCCGATTCGACCCGATCTAGCCCGATCCGACGGGCTGGATCAGTGCGGATTGGGTAGGCCCATCTAAATCCAACTCATGGGGGGGGCGTCTGTGTTTTTCGGCCTTCCGCACGCACATCTCAGTCAGTCATGCTTTCATTCTTCCGGTTCTCTGGGGGATCGGAGAATTTATGGAGGAAATCGGGTTCGAAATGTTGGCGGGAGGTTTTTAAAGTTATTATGGCAGTTATGGTGGTTTATCGAGTCCGTGGAGTTCAAAAGCCATATGGACCCGCTGGGGCTTGGCGGCGACGCCCCACAGGCTCCGCCCAAGTGCTTGCTGGCTGAAAAGCAACGAGCGGACGTTTTGAAGCTGGTTGGAAAGTCACAATTCACGCCGCCGCCTATTAGTTAGTTTACATTACAAAGTCCCACCACCTATCAGGCCCGACGAGCGGTCCACGGAGAAGCTTTCTTATTCGAAAAAGAGCTCTAGAAGTTCAGTCGGTGTTCTCACCACTGAACTAGTTGCCACTCACTGGCTCCATATCTCCTTCCCTTTCTCTCGGTCCCCCTGGAAAAGTGATATCTATTTTGATATTCCCCACTGACTATCCAGCGGTGCCATTCCCGGACCTAGCAGCAGACGGGCGGGCCGGGCTCTTCAGCCAGCTGAAAAATGACTATCAATTCAGGCGTTTCGAGGATAAGGATTTTCTCGTAACACAACATCAATGGCGAAAAAGGCCGTAAAAAAACAGCTTTTGAGAGGCGATTCGACGCGCCCCCCTAAGCATCTTCACAACCGCCTGTGTTTTTCGGCCTTCCGCACGCACATCTCAGTCAGTCATGCTTTCATTCTTCCGGTTCTCTGGGGGATCGGAGAATTTATGGAGGAAATCGGGTTCGAAATGTTGGCGGGAGGTTTTAAAGTTATTATGGCAGTTATGGTGGTTTATCGAGTCCGTGGAGTTCAAAAGCCATATGGACCCGCTGGGGCTTGGCGGCGACGCCCCACAGGCTCCGCCCAAGTGCTTGCTGGCTGAAAAGCAACGAGCGGACGTTTTGAAGCTGGTTTGGAAAGTCACAATTCACGCCGCCGCCTATTAGTTAGTTTACATTACAAAGTCCCACCACCTATCAGGCCCGACGAGCGGTCCACGGAGAAGCTTTCTTATTCGAAAAAGAGCTCTAGAAGTTCAGTCGGTGTTCTCACCACTGAACTAGTTGCCACTCACTGGCTCCATATCTCCTTCCCTTTCTCTCGGTCCCCCTGGAAAAGTGATATCTATTTTGATATTCCCCACTGACTATCCAGCGGTGCCATTCCCGGACCTAGCAGCAGACGGGCGGGCCGGGCTTTTCAGCCAGCTGAAAAACGACTATCAATTCAGGCGTTTCGAGGATAAGGATTTTCTCGTAACACAACATCAATGGCGAAAAAGGCCGTAAAAAACAGCTTTGAGAGGCGATTCGACGCGCCCCCCTAAGCATCTTCACAACCGCCTGTGTTTTTCGGCCTTCCGCACGCACATCTCAGTCAGTCATGCTTTCATTCTTCCGGTTCTCTGGGGGATCGGAGAATTTATGGAGGAAATCGGGTTCGAAATGTTGGCGGGAGGTTTTTAAAGTTATTATGGCAGTTATGGTGGTTTATCGAGTCCGTGGAGTTCAAAAGCCATATGGACCCGCTGGGGCTTGGCGGCGACGCCCCACAGGCTCCGCCCAAGTGCTTGCTGGCTGAAAAGCAACGAGCGGACGTTTTGAAGCTGGTTTGGAAAGTCACAATTCACGCCGCCGCCTATTAGTTAGTTTACATTACAAAGTCCCACCACCTATCAGGCCCGACGAGCGGTCCACGGAGAAGCTTTCTTATTCGAAAAAGAGCTCTAGAAGTTCAGTCGGTGTTCTCACCACTGAACTAGTTGCCACTCACTGGCTCCATATCTCCTTCCCTTTCTCTCGGTCCCCCTGGAAAAGTGATATCTATTTTGATATTCCCCACTGACTATCCAGCGGTGCCATTCCCGGACCTAGCAGCAGACGGGCGGGCCGGGCTCTTCAGCCAGCTGAAAAACGACTATCAATTCAGGCGTTCGAGGATAAGGATTTCTCGTAACACAACATCAATGGCGAAAAAGGCCGTAAAAAACAGCTTTTGAGAGGCGATTCGACGCGCCCCCCTAAGCATCTTCACAACCGCCTGTGTTTTTCGGCCTTCCGCACGCACATCTCAGTCAGTCATGCTTTCATTCTTCCGGTTCTCTGGGGGATCGGAGAATTTATGGAGGAAATCGGGTTCGAAATGTTGGCGGGAGGTTTTTAAAGTTATTATGGCAGTTATGGTGGTTTATCGAGTCCGTGGAGTTCAAAAGCCATATGGACCCGCTGGGGCTTGGCGGCGACGCCCCACAGGCTCCGCCCAAGTGCTTGCTGGCTGAAAAGCAACGAGCGGACGTTTTGAAGCTGGTTTGGAAAGTCACAATTCACGCCGCCGCCTATTAGTTAGTTTACATTACAAAGTCCCACCACCTATCAGGCCCGACGAGCGGTCCACGGAGAAGCTTTCTTATTCGAAAAAGAGCTCTAGAAGTTTAGTCGGTGTTCTCACCACTGAACTAGTTGCCACTCACTGGCTCCATATCTCCTTCCCTTTCTCTCGGTCCCCCTGGAAAAGTGATATCTATTTTGATATTCCCCACTGACTATCCAGCGGTGCCATTCCCGGACCTAGCAGCAGACGGGCGGGCCGGGCTTTTCAGCCAGCTGAAAAACGACTATCAATTCAGGCGTTTCGAGGATAAGGATTTTCTCGTAACACAACATCAATGGCGAAAAAGGCCGTAAAAAACAGCTTTTGAGAGGCGATTCGACGCGCCCCCCTAAGCATCTTCACAACCGCCTGTGTTTTTCGGCCTTCCGCACGCACATCTCAGTCAGTCATGCTTTCATTCTTCCGGTTCTCTGGGGGATCGGAGAATTTATGGAGGAAATCGGGTTCGAAATGTTGGCGGGAGGTTTTTAAAGTTATTATGGCAGTTATGGTGGTTTATCGAGTCCGTGGAGTTCAAAAGCCATATGGACCCGCTGGGGCTTGGCGGCGACGCCCCACAGGCTCCGCCCAAGTGCTTGCTGGCTGAAAAGCAACGAGCGGACGTTTTGAAGCTGGTTTGGAAAGTCACAATTCACGCCGCCGCCTATTAGTTAGTTTACATTACAAAGTCCCACCACCTATCAGGCCCGACGAGCGGTCCACGGAGAAGCTTTCTTATTCGAAAAAGAGCTCTAGAAGTTCAGTCGGTGTTCTCACCACTGAACTAGTTGCCACTCACTGGCTCCATATCTCCTTCCCTTTCTCTCGGTCCCCCTGGAAAAGTGATATCTATTTTGATATTCCCCACTGACTATCCAGCGGTGCCATTCCCGGACCTAGCAGCAGACGGGCGGGCCGGGCTTTTCAGCCAGCTGAAAAACGACTATCAATTCAGGCGTTTCGAGGATAAGGATTTTCTCGTAACACAACATCAATGGCGAAAAAGGCCGTAAAAAACAGCTTTTGAGAGGCGATTCGACGCGCCCCCCTAAGCATCTTCACAACCGCCTGTGTTTTTCGGCCTTCCGCACGCACATCTCAGTCAGTCATGCTTTCATTCTTCCGGTTCTCTGGGGATCGGAGAATTTATGGAGGAAATCGGGTTCGAAATGTTGGCGGGAGGTTTTTAAAGTTATTATGGCAGTTATGGTGGTTTATCGAGTCCGTGGAGTTCAAAAGCCATATGGACCCGCTGGGGCTTGGCGGCGACGCCCCACAGGCTCCGCCCAAGTGCTTGCTGGCTGAAAAGCAACGAGCGGACGTTTTGAAGCTGGTTTGGAAAGTCACAATTCACGCCGCCGCCTATTAGTTAGTTTACATTACAAAGTCCCACCACCTATCAGGCCCGACGAGCGGTCCACGGAGAAGCTTTCTTATTCGAAAAAGAGCTCTAGAAGTTCAGTCGGTGTTCTCACCACTGAACTAGTTGCCACTCACTGGCTCCATATCTCCTTCCCTTTCTCTCGGTCCCCCTGGAAAAGTGATATCTATTTTGATATTCCCCACTGACTATCCAGCGGTGCCATTCCCGGACCTAGCAGCAGACGGGCGGGCCGGGCTTTTCAGCCAGCTGAAAAACGACTATCAATTCAGGCGTTTCGAGGATAAGGATTTTCTCGTAACACAACATCAATGGCGAAAAAGGCCGTAAAAAACAGCTTTTGAGAGGCGATTCGACGCGCCCCCCTAAGCATCTTCACAACCGCCTGTGTTTTTCGGCCTTCCGCACGCACATCTCAGTCAGTCATGCTTTCATTCTTCCGGTTCTCTGGGGGATCGGAGAATTTATGGAGGAAATCGGGTTCGAAATGTTGGCGGGAGGTTTTTAAAGTTATTATGGCAGTTATGGTGGTTTATCGAGTCCGTGGAGTTCAAAAGCCATATGGACCCGCTGGGGCTTGGCGGCGACGCCCACAGGCTCCGCCCAAGTGCTTGCTGGCTGAAAAGCAACGAGCGGACGTTTTGAAGCTGGTTTGGAAAGTCACAATTCACACCGCCGCCTATTAGTTAGTTTACATTACAAAGTCCCACCACCTATCAGGCCCGACGAGCGGTCCACGGAGAAGCTTTCTTATTCGAAAAAGAGCTCTAGAAGTTCAGTCGGTGTTCTCACCACTGAACTAGTTGTCACTCACTGGCTCCATATCTCCTTCCCTTTCTCTCGGTCCCCCTGGAAAAGTGATATCTATTTTGATATTCCCCATTGACTATCCAGCGGTGCCATTCCCGGACCTAGCAGCAGACGGGCGGGCCGGGCTTTTCAGCCAGCTGAAAAACGACTATCAATTCAGGCGTTTCGAGGATAAGGATTTTCTCGTAACACAACATCAATGGCGAAAAAAGGCCGTAAAAAAACAGCTTTTGAGAGGCGATTCGACGCGCCCCCCTAAGCATCTTCACAACCGCCTGTGTTTTTCGGCCTTCCGCACGCACATCTCAGTCAGTCATGCTTTCATTCTTCCGGTTCTCTGGGGGATCGGGGAATTTATGGAGGAAATCGGGTTCGAAATGTTGGTGGGAGGTTTTTAAAGTTATTATGGCAGTTATGGTGGTTTATCGAGTCCGTGGAGTTCAAAAGCCATATGGACCCGCTGGGGCTTGGCGGCGACGCCCCACAGGCTCCGCCCAAGTGCTTGCTGGCTGAAAAGCAACGAGCGGACGTTTTGAAGCTGGTTTGGAAAGTCACAATTCACGCCGCCGCCTATTAGTTAGTTTACATTACAAAGTCCCACCACCTATCAGGCCCGACGAGCGGTCCACGGAGAAGCTTTCTTATTCGAAAAAGAGCTCTAGAAGTTCAGTCGGTGTTCTCACCACTGAACTAGTTGCCACTCACTGGCTCCATATCTCCTTCCTTTCTCTCGGTCCCCCTGGAAAAGTGATATCTATTTTGATATTCCCCACTGACTATCCAGCGGTGCCATTCCCGGACCTAGCAGCAGACGGGCGGGCCGGGCTTTTCAGCCAGCTGAAAAACGACTATCAATTCAGGCGTTTCGAGGATAAGGATTTTCTCGTAACACAACATCAATGGCGAAAAAGGCCGTAAAAAACAGCTTTTGAGAGGCGATTCGACGCGCCCCCCTAAGCATCTTCACAACCAGATGTGCGACTTCAGGATCTTTTTGAGGGTCCGGTTGTTGAAACGTCCTGAAAGCATCTCGTGAGTGTGATTCAACAGAGTCTGATGCTCGTGATCGATAGCTTGATGAATACGACCCTCGTGCTCGAGAGGCACATCCAAAGCCATGAACCGGCGGAGGTCATCTTGGCTGGGAAGTAGACTACCATATACTGCAGTAGGGCTACTATTGGCCGACGGTCATTTAGCAGAAGCTGTAATCGTTGTTAGCTCATACGTTTTTCAGCGCTTCAAAGCCATTGCGCTTTAAAAAGGGCCCCTTTAGGGCCCAGGCCCTCTTTATCTCGGGAGGAACCTGTCACTGGCTGAGAGATGTAATAAAGGGCATGGTATAAAATAGATTTGAGGAGCGGGAGCAACCAACCCTTCATCATATGAGGCCTTTCTTTAGTTATCAACTGTTCCCGCCCCGCGATCAAACTGCAGATCGCCCGCGTCCACGCCGGGGACGGGTAAAGCCCAGCGAAGCAGCAGGGAGCACTGAGCAATAGGGGGGATGAGGGCGACTCTCTTTAGTAGTCTCTTTTCTTCGAGATAAGGATTATAAGGTGCTCCAGAAATCAGGAAACCCCCCTCGAATGCTGGAGTGGAAACTTGGCTTTGACTTTCTATCATCTGGATTCCCCTCTCTGAAACGAACCCCAAATCCTCAGTGTGATTTGGGGAGATTGAGTTTGCTCAGCAAGCGAATCCTGGGGAGATGGAATTCATGAAAGTCAGTGAGAGCTGAGACCAATAAAAGAGCAAGTACGCCTAGCTCTGTTAAGTTGTGTGCTTGCGCACTTAGGTTAGCTCAGCTCTGTTCACCTCCGGAATACTAGTGTAAAGCGTTTTACGCGAGAATGGAAGTGTCGCCGCCTCAAGTGGCTTACTGGCTCCGATCCGACTCGGTTTTCCTGACCGGGGCAGACTCGGATCGGATCAGTCCAACGAGTTTTCGGTTCGGTCCGGGTCAAGTGACCCGAACTCGGTACCGGATCGGATCGGGTTCGGGTCAGGCCAATGGCATTTCAGATCGGTCTGAGTTGGACCCAATCCGATCCGACTTGGACCGATGCCCAGCCCTAACGGCCACACAGAGCCCCTGCCAGAACCAAGTCCGTCCGGCAGGGATAGGCAATCTGGCGTCCCTTGTGTTGTCTCTAATGGCCCTACCCTTTCTCTAATCTGAGAACAACTTTAATCCTCTAGTAGAGGGAGACAGATGATGCACACACACTCAAAACTTGCATCAGTTGCATGCGCGTTGTTATGAGAAAAATAAGATGGTCCACGAAAAGAGGTCGAACGAACAATCAGCATGAACTAATAGACTAAAGTATCCGAGAAAAAACTATTGGCTTGGAAGAGCCGACCAATAAGATAGGTTGACCTGATCATAGGTCGGCCCAATCATATGTCAGCACAACTATAAGTTGGTACGACTATAGGTCAGCGCGACCTTCGACGAACTTTCTAAAACAACAGCCTGATAAGGACTGTTAGGCTTGACAAGGGAAGCCAATGGCTACAGGGATTGATGATCAATCATACATTACAAACCAATCAACATCGAGATGATACCGACCTATCAATAGCTCGGTACTACCTGTCTTTGAGGCTTCATCTGCCTCAACCATTCGATCTTACCTAAAGGTTGGATGGACTTATCGGTTACCAACTAACGTTTGGTCTTATTCAAAGCAAACGACCCGAAGATCTCGAGAGATGAGGCCATGATCTTGGAGATCTCGGACACCTATGATCTGAAAAAGATCCCCGGCATATTAGGAGTCTCAAATGGGGAAGATCCCCAACAGTGTAATCTTCCTTCCAATAGAGAAGATCTTCCGACTGTGTGATTTTCCCTTTAATATAAATAAGATAGGCCCTAGACGGTGAAAGGTACACAACCCATAAACTTGAAAAGATTGATGACTATTTTACTTTGAACCATTTTCCACAAATACATAAATCCCTAACTTTGGCATCGAAGAGTCTCCTGCATTAGCCAGGGTCTTCCTTTTGTCTTTTATTTCTTATGTGCAGGTGTCTAAGGGTTCATCGAAGAACCGCATCAACACAAGTAATTCAAATCAAACTGTCCACATAAGAGGTCCTTCTTTAGATGTGTCATGAATAGAAAAGTAATATTATTTAACCATCCAACTATTGCATTGGTACTATGACTTGACAATCAAAAAATGAAAAACATACAATGGTCTTATTTCAACAAACAAGTTTCCATAAATCAAATCAGAGACTCTGATTGTTTTTCCAATCTAGTTTTTGAATTGTAAATTGGAAATAGTGGGATTCATAATTTAGTCGATTTAATTTAAGCAAATGTTTCCAATCTAGTTTTTGAATTGTAAATTGGAAATAGTGGGATTCATAATTTAGTCGGTTTAATTTAAGTAAATGTATGCAACGTATGTATTAAATAGGGCTGAAAGTCGGGTTGGTTGGTGCTCAATCCTAGCCTAACCCAAGCTTCTTGTACCTCAACCCTAACCCAATCCAATCCAACCATGGGTTGGAAATTCTCAACCCAAGCCCAACCCAAGCGGGCTCGATCAGGTTGGGCGGGTTGGTCGGGCGGATACATGCTGATATTTTCGTTATTACATTAGTCATTTATATTTCAATACGCTTCTTATTTTTTGTACCTATGATTTTATTAACTATACATGTAGTTATTTATGGTTTAAAAAAACTTCATTTTTTCTAAACAAACAAGCTAAAATATAGGACTACTCCTTTAAAGGTCGTGTTATGTAGTACGCAATCTATTTGAGAGAGAAATCTAGCATATCTTGTTAGCTTGAGTTATCGAAAATGACTTGGACCAATGAGACCCGACGGTACTAGAATTTCCTATGCCTTCAACAAAGATGATCCACACTCAATTACAATTTATAACTTACATATCGATCGGGTTTGGATTAGGTTGGGCAACCCGAGACCTCAACCCAAGCTCGACCCAACCTTTATCGGGTTGGCGTTTACATAGCCCAAGCTCGAGACCAAACCCGGTATATCCTGCCCGAACCCAACCCAACCCAATGTCGGGTTGGTCATGGGTCGGTCGGGTTGAACTCGCCCGACTTTCAACCTAGTATTGAGCATCATACGCTGCACTGTCTCGAACAATTGGGAAAGTATCAAATACAGCTAGTTGTATCATAGGCTTAAGATGTAACTTCTTTTTTTTGACACGTTGGGTAGTCCAATCATCAATCTGAGCTGTCCAATTATTTCAGCTTGTTCTTGGAAAGTGATCTTGAAAGAATCACACTAGTACGATTATCCTAACCAATGGAAAATTGGACTGAGAAATAGATGGTCAAAATCGAGTGGATAAAAATAGGTTTAATCATCAACATGAAATCTATTTAATGGGGCCCAACCCTGATCATGAAGAAACACTTTTGTTTGATCATGTCATTGACCATCCAGTTCATATGCAACACTCAACGGTTAGAATTATTTATCGGAGCGGTTTCCATATCATGGCTTTGCAACCGTGGTATAAAGTGAATGGACAACTCAGATCAATCATACCTGTTTCATGGACCATTAATACAACCAGTTGTAGTCCTTTCCATATTTTATTTTATTTTCTTCTCTCGGGAGTAGAACCCTGTCGAGGGTCCATCTACATCATAGCACACATGCTAATTCAGCACAAGTGGGAGAAATCACAGATTCCATCAGGTGGGCCACACTGAATAAATCTTCAGCATGAATATCAGGCCTTTTCACTCCTTACTTGGACCACACAATTCAAAAGAAATGGACAGTTACAGAGGTTCGTGGCCCACCTGATGGGAATCTTGGGCCTCCTGGACGTCCACATTGGCAAGATTCTAGACGCGAGTCAGCTTAATTTGTAGACCTCTCTTTACACAAGCTTTGGCGTATGGCTAGAGCTGTACACGAGTCGATTCGAGTATCGCCCTACTCGTACTCGGCTCTTAACGCCCGAGTGCTGCTCGTACTCGGCCAACGAGCATGGACTTCCTGCTCGTACTCTACTCGTCCGAGTACGAGCCGAGTACGAGTAGTAAACGAGTCGAGTCGAGTCCGAGTTTTCTTGGTGAGTTTGAGTACGAGCAGAAATCCAACTAATATAACTTGGTTGAAAAATCCTAGCTATAGAATATTTACCTTTCATGTGTAAATGGAAACTGAACTTAGCAATTCACCATGATATCAAGAGAAAACACAAATATCAGGTTAATCTCAAAACTATATTAATAATTTCTAACATATATTAGCAATAAAAAATAAAAAAATCAACCCCACATCTTACCGGGCGAGTATAAGAGGGACACCGACAGCTGCGTGCAGGGCAGGGCGATGGCGGACGACGGGACGAGTGACAGCCTGACAGGGACGAGCTACGGCACCAGACGAGTGGCAGGACGAGCTCCGTCAGCGGACAGGGGCACCGGACAGGCCGCAGGGACGACCGGCAGGGTCTAGCACCGCCGGACAGGGGACATGAGCGAGTGAGAGAGAGAGAGAGGGGAAGAAGAGGGACGGCCAGACGGGCATTGGGAGAGGGAGGGGAGAGAGAGAGAGAGAGAGAGAGAGAGAGAGAGAGAGAGAGAGAGAGAGAGAGAGAGAGTTTTCGAACGCTCACTGGGAGGGAAGGGTTTGGGCACTGCTTGAAAAGGACGGGTGGGGGTAGGGTTTGGGCGCTATTGGAAAATGATGGGTAGGGTAGGGTTTTTTTTTTTCGGGCGGACTTATATATACGGGTACAAGTCGAGTACGAGTCGAGTACTAAATTGAGTACCGAGTCGAGTACCTCTAGACTCGTACTCTACTCGTAATCTAAACGAGCCGTGGAAACCCGCTCGTACTCGGCTCTAACTTAGACGAGTCGAGTACGAGTCGAGTATTCTGAGTCGAGTCGAGCGAGTACTCGAGCCTTAGTCTGCTCGTGTACAGCTCTACGTATGGCCTCCATCTTTCCAACCAAGCGTCTCATTTGTGAGACCACATCCTATTAGTGAAAGAGATGGGTTATGGAGACTATCAGCTCTGGAAATTAGGTGGATCCACTTGTTAGATGGGCCATAGTGGTACATGTTGTAATTTTAAAAATGAATAAATAAACCAAAGTATTTCAATTTTTTGTATTTTTTTATTTCGAAAAGTGTTTTGTTCTAACTGTATTTTTTTTTTTTTTTTTTGTTCTGCATTGAAAAAGATCAAAGAAAAATTCAAGTATATAAGAGCAAAGTTTTACATGGGACTTAAGCCTTTTCTTACAGAGCACGTGAATTTGGTCGAGCTAGGCCGTGAACATGTGCTCAGGTTGGGGCTGGTCAAATTAGGGATGCATCTGTTCATGTGGTCGCACCCCGATAGATCCAACCCATTTAAAACGATATTTTAAGCACCATGGTCTATATATAGACCTACTTCTTTTCTTAAATAAGTAATGTTTTCTTAATTTATTTTTTAATTTTTCGAATATTATCTATTATTTTTAGCACATTTTTTTCCGATAATACATACAATTGATTTCAATGATATGGTGCCTCATAAGAGTTCCAGTAGTAGTAATACACACACACACATACACCACATTAAGCTAAACACATAAATACTTAGTCATATAGTATATATATTCAAAAGAGAAATGAATTTGTCATCATTTTACTTAAATATCTAAGGATAATTGTTAAGAGATTGATAAAATAATTTATAATCATTGCATATTTACTTAGTAATCGGTGAGGTAAAGATTGTACATTACATCAATAATGTAACATGTAATTGTCATTATTCTTATTTTTATTACTTTTGTTCAAACACATGAATTGATGTAGAGAGGGTTGCTGACAGTTACATGGCCAAGAATATGGACAAGAAAAGGCCCTGTTGACGACAGAAGTGATCTGGACCGTCGGACCTTAAATCAGGCATATCTCACAATCTGGAATGAGTTATTGGACGTAAAATATATGATTTTAGGGGTAGAACGAGCTACTTTAGCCAACCAACCCGGCTATGTCGGGTTGCCCAAGCTGGATTTGCGAAATACCGCCAGATCGATGGTCGTTTCCCTATTTTAATTTCATTTTTACTATAAATAGTAAGTTTTAATTTAATTATAACTCTTCATCCATCAGGCGTTAGGAGTTGCGTCCAATGTGAAAAGAGCTTAGAAAAATTAGGAGAACAGCTTGGTGAAGCCAAATAGGACACTTACTATTTTTGGCCGAAAACCTTGCGCACTAGTAGGCATCACAACCGTCTATAAATAGTAAGTTTACTATTTATAGTAAGTTATGAATTCTAGGAGTTCTAGTTGTAGTTTGATTCTGATTTCTTTCCATTTGCTTGGTACCCCTGTTTAAAGGGTTGTTTGTGAACTCGTTTTTATTCATTCATCAATCAATTTCAAATTTTATAGAAATTATTTCTATTTTCTTGCTTTCTTTCCTCGTGGATTCGAGAAGTCTCTGTGAGGAGTCTAGAGAAGTTTCATGGATTCGGAATAGTTATCCTCTTAAGGAATATGGTTCTCGACCTCACGTCCTCCCCTACGTCATAAATCGAAAGGTGCAACAGTAGATGGGTAAATGAATCTGTAATTATTATAATTTTAAATTATATTTTTTTTTATTGAAACACATTTATTATTGTATTTCTTTTATGATTTGACATTAAAGTAATATAAAATTATTATCATTAGTCTATTAAACTTAAGAATTAACAAAATTTACTTATTAAGAGACAAATATTGTAATTTGTCATGTAATTCACAATCTAAATAGGCCTTAAATTATCAAAGGCTCAAAATAAGTTAAATTTCATAATTTTATTTTAGTACATTCGCTCCAAGTCTCGTTGTATAAATAGAAGATCATTGAAAGATGCTCCTATATTTAGGAAGTGTCTTTAAATATATGTCCCTTAAAAGATAACATTTTTCAAGTGTACGTCTTTAAATTGTCTAATCTTTTTGTACCATAATAGCCCACTAGACTTTTTGTCGAAGTTTGAAGGCTCGTTGGGTGGGCTCAACCAAAAACTTGGGCCTCAACTTTGAAGCCCTGGCCAAGCCCTTATCCAAGTTTAATGGCATAAGTTATGGCCATATAGGGTTAGGCTACCTGCCATTGCCATCCCTAAGCAGCATACATTATCTCAACGTAAAACAACTAGACTGCGGAACCCATTATAGCTAAGGAATAGTTTCAAAATCAGACCATGAGCAATCTTAACATGTGATTCATGGACACTAGTTTGATGAGATAGGGTTACTGGGTGTTTTTCATTTTAAATTGTCCAATAAACATCCATTAGCCCTTGGCAAAATAACTAAAAATATAGTTTTTTGTTTATTATGTATCTAAACTTGGACCATAATTTTCATGGTTGAAATTGAATTACTTATATCACGTGTGTAATTTCCAAGGAAAATCCAACTTGAGGGTGCTCATCTTTATCTTTTCTTTACCATAATTTTCGAACTTAGGACTCCGATTAAAACGTGGAGCATCTACTAGTAAGCCAAGCATTGAGACCCTCTTTCCCATATAAAATGCCGACAACAAATTTTAAGGCTCGATTAGTTTTTTTGCTAGTTAAAATTACATTTAGTACATTAAAATGGTTTGATTCTAATGGTAAGGAAAGTAACTAAGTAAAGCTGTTTTTTAGCAAGACTTTGAGCTCAGGATCATCCATGTGAGGAGTGTCTTTACCAACTCAGCTAAGGAGCCAAAGACAGGCGAAGCTATTTGACTGATATACACCTCTCCAAAACCATGAATTTCCAGTAGAATGTAATATTTGATAAACAAAAACTTAAAAACCATGCAATTGTGTGGGCGTTGGATCCCAAGAGAGGACCAACTCAAGCTTCCATGGGTGCCCAGAGAGAGAGAGAGAGAGAGAGAGAGAGAGAGAGAGAGAGAGAGAGAGAGAGAGAGCTTTTTATAGTGGGTGTTTGAGAAGGGTGTTGTATATGTCTGGAGTTGCCACTAGCCAATTACTTCGATTCTATAGTCGGGTAAACCTGTAAATACACTTAAAAGAGAGAATCTGAAGGTTCTCGGTCTTAAGATGATTCATTGATCTGCGACTAAAGATTCGAGGTAAGAACCGGGGTTACAGGGAGGGAAGATGTTAGGCACCCCACTATGCCCGTACAATTGTATGTTCTTTAGTTCGCAAGATTAAACTATCTTCAAGAATTAGTTCTAGTTCTTGCACATTGATGATGCAGTGATGTGTAACACAAATTAGCACAAGTTTCTGATGAGCAAGATCTGACTCTGTCGACAAGCCACAGAGTATATGTTTGTACTAACTGGGTGCTTATGTATGTTATGTGATGCTTATGATGTAATGGAGTGAGTGCTATGCGATGTCAAATGCAATGCCTATGATAGGCTTCGGTTTGGGTTAGATAAATTTGCCCTAACTCCTCTACTTGCCAAAGTGTCAACTAATTGACCATGGTTTCTAATAAGCAGGATTCAATTATATCAGCAAGTTGAAGAGTATACACACATATTGATAAGGTGTAAGATGCATTGTTATGTTGAGTTGATGAATGTGACAATTAAGCAGGGGGTTAAGAAAGAAATATGTATTGCACAATGTTAATATTGGGTTAGACAAAGCCAAATAAGTATTGGATGATTGAATGAATGGATGTGTCACAAGGACATGATCGAGTGGCTTGGATTGGACTTGGTTGGCTCTAGAGCCTAGGATTTGGGTTGGGACCAGATCAGTCTAGGGCTAGACTCATTCTCCTACTCTTACTCTCCTTGATGGAGAGATGAGATTGAAGGGATGGTTAAGGAGGTTTGTGTGGTTTCTCTTGAAATGAGATTCAACGATCCAAATGGAAGGTTTGGGGCCTATTTATAACTCACAAACCTAGTTTTTTTCACAATTCTTGGTAAGTCTAAGGCTGATATAGGATTGAGTGGCTAAGATTTCATATTGCCACGTGACACAATCCGAATTGCTAGATTGCTTGGTAAAATCATGTTTTCTGGTCACATGGGACCATAGAAGTCTTTATGCAGTACCCACATGAATAAGGGTTGTAAAGGGAGGTATGGCACTCATGGGGAGCTCCCTATCAAAGTAGAGGAGGTACCATGTGTCAGGCGATGCCCCTAGGCCACAGGTTGCCTCCGACTTTGGCAGGGGGTTTCCCACACGTGCGAGAAAGTTCCGACTGTTGTAAGGTTTGCTTGTTGTTCGGGTTGTGAATCATTGTCGGGCCTATGGGCTTGGGTCTTGGCTTGGTCTTGGGCTGGTTCAAGAGTTGGATTGATTAGGTGATCTAACTGGGTTTCACTCAGCAAATTGACTCGAAATGACTTAGTGAGTTGACTTGAGTTAGGTTTTGGGATTCCTAGGGTTTAGGTTTCTAGGGCTCTAAGGTTTTGAATTAGGGCTTGGTTTTAGGGATTGGATTGGGGTTTAGCCATCAATTGAATCACATTTGTCCAATCTTAATCGACTTATCAGCCTAGGGTGGAGGTTCACAAATTGGAATACAACAAATTAAACTAAAGCATGTAAACAGTGAGACTTTATTTAAGTAGTTCTTGGTATCATTTAAACTAGTGAAAATAGAAAAATAAATAGTAAAGGAAAATGTCATAATTGAGGAACTGAGGTTAAAAAAAAAACTACCACAAGAATCATTAAATGACTTATTTGATTTAGAATGCACCATTTCAATAAAAAGGCATAATAGTCAATGGAAATGGTAAGAGGTTCCTTTTAAAAATCATGTAAAAAAAATTTTCTAAGTTCTAGAAAGGAAAAAATAAATGACCGTTTTATGAGAGAACCTTCTAAAGGAAAAGTGATCATGGCGCTTCTGTTTTCTTTTGAGGGCAGTCGAATCAGAAGAAACTGGTTTTCTTTCCCCCCTCAACTTAGACCAAGCCAAACACACTCTTAGACATAAAATTTCATCAATTGGTATTGATAAATACTAGTCCAATTTATAGAACATCAAAGCAATTGAAGAGGTGGGCCACACCATAAGATCACCTTGGGCTAAAATTATGTTGATGTAGTAGAATCATAGAAAAACTCTGTTTCTAACTCCGTATTTCTAAACAAAAATTGTATAATTAATTAAATGTTTAAAACTCTATATAATTCAAAAGAAGGAAAATGTACTTGGGGACAAAAAAAAATCATTTCATTCAAAATTTTTTAATTTTTTTCAAGTGTGCTTCAAATATAGTGTTGTCCACTTTAACTACATATGTTCTTCAGTTTTGGGCATTAGCCATATAATGATTTGAAAAAATTGATGGACAGTATGGATCTAACACACATTCTGGTGAGGCCTAAAGAAGTTAGACACAAGAAAGAAATTGGTGTCTTTTTTATGTAGAGCAGGTCGCAGACAATTTCATGGCCAAGATGGATCAGAAAAGGCCCAGTCGATGACCGAAGTGATCCGGACCGTCGGACCTTAGATCGAGCGTATCTCACAATCCAGAATGAGTTATTGGGCGTAAAAAATATGATTTTGGGGTAGAACGAGCTACTTTAGCCAACCAACCCCGCTACGCCGGGGTGCGCAAGTCGGATTTGCAAAATACCCCTGGATTGACGGTCGTTTCCCTATTTTAATTTCGTTTTTACTATAAATAATAAGTTTTAGTTTGATTATAACTCTTCATCCGTCGGGCTTTAGGAGTTGCGCCCAACGTGAAAAGAGCTTAAAATAATTAGGAGAACAATTTGGTGAAGCCAAATAGGACACCTACTATTTTTGCCGAAAACCTTGCGCACTAGTAGACATCACGACCGTCTATAAATAGTAAGTTTACTATTTATAGTAAGTCACAAATTCTAGGAGTTTTAGTTGTAGTTTGCTTTTAATTTCTCTCCCACTGCTTGGTATTCCTATTTAAAGGGTTGTGAACTCGTTTATTGGGATGAATTAAATCAATTTTGAATTTATTAGAATTTATTTCTATTTTCTGTTTTCTTTCCTCGTGGATTCGAGAAGTCACTGGGAGGAGTCCAGAGAAGCTCCATGGATTCGGAGTAGCTATCCTTAAGGAAGACGGTGATCGACCTCATCACGTTCATCCCTGCGTCACTTTTGTAGGTTGGTGTTATCAGTGATGGTCTATTTTCCTATGCCTTCAATAAGAACGATGAGCAGGGCTCCTTTGTTTTCTCTTCTCTTCCCATTTTGCTTGTTGGACTTTTAGGCTTCAAGATTTAGATCCCCCCCCCACCAAAAAAAAAATGTCTAAAGATTTTATATATTAGTCTTTCTAAATTGACATCTACGGATATTTTAGGTATTTCCTTCGAAGTGCATAATGCTCAAGCTGCTAAAGCCATTGAAGACCCTTATGCCTCTTCTTGGAGAGTGAAGCAATATGCGAGATCTATCTCCACTCGCCTCACTGGCTTATGTTTCTCTATTTGCACTACCTCAGGGCGTCATCGTCGCCTTATCACTGACCTTAGCAGATTGCATCGTTGGGACCGGTTGCTCAACTTCATTCTGACATTGAGATCGCCGCCATATCCTCAGCAGCTGCTTGACTTTGGGTGTACTTGGTGCTTTGTTATGAGCTCCCCTTTTGTTCTAGTGTTTTGGGTGTGTCTCTAGTTTTTGGTCTTCCTCCTGACCCAGGATGCGGGCCTTCCTAGTGTTGTTCTCCTCCCTAGGATGTGGGGCCTTTTGCTTTTTTATTTCTTGCTCTCTTAGTATTTTACGAGAAATCTTTGCCTTACTTCTCCTTGGTACTAGTAACTCTTCTATGTATTTTTACGCTTTTGCCTCTTGAAAGTAATAAATTCTAATCTTACCTTCCAAAAAAAAAAAAAAAACAAGAATAATGAGCAGTCCTGTAACACCTCGATTTTCAGAACCCGAGTACGCGACTCGCATTCCAAAAACCCAGTAGTTAACTAATAATAATGGTAATCAATAGGTAAATCAAAGTGCAATTAGCGGAAACGAAACATAGCATAGATATGATCCAAAATGTGAACAATATCTTAGCCCACTCAGCTTGGGGCCAATTACAAAACTTCAAGTTTAATGCATCAATTCCAAAAAAAACTATCAAAAGAACGCTATTGGTTGAGGCCATAATATTTCACCGCCTCTTGATACAGCCCCTCATCGCAAGACTCCTCGCCTGCAGCTTCCTCCTGATCGATAGTGAGTCCATCTGTCCTTGTCAGCTCAGTGTGATCTCCCCTCAAGATTACACACCGCCGCCCTAAACAGGAAATAGCATAAAACGTACAGGCAATCCAAAACACAACAAATGTAGTCTTATTATGTGCATGAATGCGTGAATACAGTCATCGCCCCGGGGATGCTCATCTGTGCGAACTTTGGGCTTGTCACCTATGCAATCATTGTCCCGGGAAAAACATCCAGACGGACATTGGGCTCATCACCCATGCAATCATTGTCTCGGGAAAAACATCCAGACGAACAGATACGTACATCACGAACGATAGCATTAGATGTTGGTCTGTGTCATGTATGCATGATTAGACAATCCGTTATTAGTCCAATTACACAACAAATTTAATTAAGCTCACAGTCACTACGGGGAGCTCGTAGCCCAGCGTAGGTCGACGGCTCGGGCATAGCGTCCCATGACCACCATCCCCGGCCCATGAGACTACCATTTTACGGTGTGTGTAGTACCCACCAACACGTGGTCAATCAATTCAATGTAAAGAGACCACCACCAATGTTGACTGGGAATGAAATGTCGAGATTACTAAGTATGACGATTAAAACATGATGGCATGAAGGGTTCAAAGACGAGTAAGCAGTGATATTTAAAAAGTTCATCCCAAGTCAGTTAGATGAAACCACACATGGATAGTAAACCCCATAGTCAAATGTCAACCACCAAAACCTCCATGTCAGGGATCTACTTGTAATACAACCAGTCTAGTTACACCCTAAGCACGGACTCTCCTTTGTTAGAGTTTCCCATGGAGAGATTTCAACAATGTGTGTATCATAACAGCAACATGGATCCTATTATGAGTAAGAAATAGAGAGCAACACATGTATTCCTTAAGATTACAATTACATATTAAATGAGCTAACACATGGTGCATGTAATGAGTAGCCAATTTAATCATTTGGATAATCTAATACACATGTTCAAGCGATCTAAGCAAGTATAAAGCATGAGAGACATCAATTTAAATAAGCATATTCAATTTAAATACAGTTTATTCCCACATAATTTATTATAAGTCTGACTAGCTAGTAAGTTAATGTGTGGGGTCCACCATGATGTTTGCGGCAAATCTACTCCGTCCATTCATCTTGGGATCCCCATGTAGGGGTCCAGACCTAGTTTTGGGCCGATGGTGAGAACCAGGTGAGCCATATAACATACGTCGCAACCCAATGGTCAGATGGGTCTGAGACTTTGTTTTAATGGCTAAACGAGGATTTGAGGGGTCTTGAGTGCCCTTTTTGGTCACTATCTAATCCCCAAGTGTTGGTAACAAGTGTGTTGTATCAGTATCCTTTGATATAGTGGTTTTAATTTGGAGTGTTCGGATAACCTCACCTTCTTGATTGATGTAGGGTGTGTTTTACCTCGTAGAGACCCTGATGGATGACCTCAATGTCGACCGGAAGTCCCATCCTACATCGATTTGACTTATTAGTCGAGTGTTGGTACCCTTAGTTAAATTTCAAATAGTAACACCCGCGTACAAAGAATGCGGGGTATTACAAGTCCATCTTTTATGCAATCTATTAGAAAATGAACCAATATTGGAAGTAAAAGATTTGATAAGAATCCAAAAGCGATATTAACCCACTATTTAATTACGTAGGCATCACTGCTCAAAGTAGAAATTATAATCATCTTAGTAAATTTCATTTATATATATATATATATATATATATATATATATATATATATATATATATATATATATATATATATGGGAAAAGGTACCATGCGCTCAAGCTGATTTTAACGTCCCATGAGGTCAAGTTGTGTGGGCCCCACCGTGATGTGTTTCAAACATCAACATCGTGCATTTGATGTGTCCCCTTTAAATTATGGGATATTCCAAAAATCAGCCGTATAGGTAGGCCATACCATCTAAAATCATGTGAAGACATGCTAAAAACATATAAAAGCACTTGGTGGGGCCCACCTGAAATTTTCATGCGCCTGAAACTTGGTCTGAACCCTCATACAAGTGGGACACATATAATGGATGGGCTGGATTTGCAAACCACATCTTGGTGGGCCCAAAAAAATGGTTATGAATATTTTAATGGTGCACAACACCTCTCAACTTTTGTACGTGGTGTAGCTCACACAAGTCATGGATTGACTTGATTTTTGAGACCTAGGCCCACGATGGAATGGTGCATCTGACTGATGGTGTTGATGTTCGAAACGCATCACGGTGGGGCCATGCAGCTCAACCTCCTGGGACGTTAAAATCAGCTGGAGCTCATTGTACCTTTTTCATATATATATATATATATATATATATATATATATCAGCTTGATCCAAAACTTCTTGTAGCTCCCAAGAAATTTTTTAATGGTGAGCATTCAATCAACACTGTGCGATCCACTTGAGATTTGGATCAACTTCATTTTTGGGCTCATAACATAAAATGATCTGGAAAAATGGGTTGACGGCATGGATGAAACACATACATCATGGTGGGGCCCACAGAGTACTGACCACTACTAGTGGCAGGGGGAGCAGCCAATCCCTTTTCGAAACAATGGGGATTTAATGCATGCCGTTGAAACATTTTTTTTTTTTTGATCTGTTTTTACTTCAATCACGCCTGCCTGCGTGACCTTATCACTATCGGTCATGAGAAGGTTTCAACGGTCGACATCATTATCCCATTGTTTCGTATGGAAGCGGATTGATTGGTACCACACACCACCGACTTGGCTGATGTGTTGATGTCACCACGTCATGTAGGTCCCATTTTGAGGAATGAGTTATATCCAAACCGTCCATCCACTTGGTGAGCCAATCATAAGACTTGAGCCAAAAAAAAAAAAAAGATAGATCCAAAGATCAAGTGGATCACATTGTAAAAAGCAGTGGGGAATTGAATTTCTACAATTGAAACCCTTTGGGGGGGGGGGGGGTCACATAAATTTTGGATCAATATGATATTTGTTTTAACTCTCCATCCAGTTATGTGTAACCTTATGAACAGATTGGATAGAAAATAAACGTTATGATGAATCATACCAATGTTTTCATGGTGAGAATCATTGTCCCACTGCTATTTGTGGTGTGGTCCACTTGAACTTTTGATATTACTAGTTTTTTTGTACCAATATATAAAATGATCTCTCCAAATGCATAAAGGGTGTGGATATAATAAATACATCATTATGGGCCATATAACTTTGATCTCCTTTGAACCGTTCATACAACTAAGAGCTCGAGTACTCCTCTTGTACTTTGGATATGCTTCAACCATGCGCTCATGCCCTAAAATAAGGTGGCATGATGGATGAATGGTGTGGGGCCACAGCTTACTTGTTCGGTTATGCGGTGCTTGTCGCGTGGTAGAAATTCTAAGCTGTTCCATTCACACTTGAACAAGACAAACATCGTAGTGGTACGTGTGAATCGGCAGGCCATCACGTGGATGGGCTACGCATCCAGAAAGGACCGTATTCCCACTCGTGGAAAAATGTACGGTGCTAGACTAAATCAACTATTCAACGTGCCACGTGTACGGTAGAGATGTTATATTGTACCACGGCGGAACTCAACGACGACCGGTACGTACGTCATGGTCATCAAGTCACCATTCTGAAATGCAATTTCACTATTTCAGTGCACGAACTTGGGAGCGGATTAGATGCAGCCCCGACCTCACCCAAGACGGCGCCGCCCTTACCGTGGGTCCCATCCTGATGCATATATTCTATATCCACGCCGTCCATACGTTTTTTAGATGATTATAGAGCATGGTCCCAAAATTAAAGTAGATCCAGTTATCAGGTGGGCCATGACGAAGGAAACAGTGGTGATTTAACGTCTTACATTAAAAACTTTCTAAGGCTCACTGTAATATTTCAGTAATGTTTATTTTCCATCCAACCTGTTGATAAGGTAACATAAACATGGATGAAGGAAAATAAAAACAAATATCAGCTTTATCCAAAACTTTTATGGTTCATTAATGGTCAGTCACCACTTTTCTTATGATGTGGTCCACTTAATAATTCAATCTGTTTCATTTTTGACCTCATTTTCAGAAATAATCTGGCAGAACGGATGGACGGCGTGGATATATAATATATGCATCAAGATGGGTCCCACAGTAAAGGCCGCACCTTATCCGCTCCCCACGACATTAGCCATGGTTGAATGCTGATGGCACGTGACTCGAGTCCACTACATGCATGGCCCAGCGTTCACACTGATCAAGTCTCCTTGTGTCATAGGACCGTTCTGTTATTTTCGTGGAGAGAGAATGAAGAGGCAGTTCTGGACAGTACAAATGTGACAAAATGGCGCACGTTTGGGTAATCCTGGCCGTTCGTCCGGAAGGAGCCACCGTGGAAATGCTAGGAATCGAAGATAAGGGTAGCCCATCACCACCTGGGCTACACATGCACAAGAAAAATAAACGGTTAGCCAAGAAAAAATAAAATAAAATAAAAAAATAAAAGCGGATTGGGGTGACCCAACACCACCGACATCCCTGTTGGCTGGACTCTGTGGGACTCATCGTGATGGATATGTCTTATCCACGCCGTTCATCCGTTTTTTCAGCTCATTTTAGGAGATTATCTAAAACTTGAATCATATCCAACATCTAATTGGACCACATCACAGGAAACAGTTGAGATTGAACTCCTGATGTTAAAAGCTTCTGTGGAGGCCACAGAAGTTTTGGATCAAGCTGATATTTGTGTTTCCCTGCATTTGCATTCATGTACGTGTGGCCTGTAAATAAATTTACGATGACATATAAACATCACTGTGGGCCCTAAAAAGGTTTCAACGGTGGATGTCATTATCCCCACTGTTTTCTGTCGTTCATGGTCCAATCGCGCTTTGAATATGCTCCAATTTTAGATTCCTGCCCTAATATGAGCTGGAAAAACGGATGGACGGTGTGGATAAAATACACACTTCCCGTTGGGCCCTACAGAGAATTCAGCTCCTCAGTACAGTCCTTGTTCATGTGAATGGTGGTCCAACCTCATGAGTACCACCAGTTCCGTGTAAACGGATGCCACGTCGGCACGTGTGCTGCGAATTGACTCATGGCGGTCTTTTTCGGAGACGCCATTTTAAACTTTATTTTGAAAAATGATCACGTACAGCGAATGTGCACAACCATTACTTGATGATCCTGACCTTCCGTTAATGAACTTTCGTTTATTGAATGCAGGCGGTTAACAGTGGTGAGCACATTTTGAACGGTTTGGATTGAGGAACGTTTATTTCGCTATATCATGGGTACATGCATGCATACGGATAAACATACACTGCCAACCAACAAAGCATTTATCTATGAAGAGGAGACTCCCCTGAGCAAACCAGCATCGCACTCGTACGTCAAAGCAGGGACATCCATCCGGTCTTGCGCACCGTCAACATGCCCTGACCGAAAAAGCAGGCCGGCCACTCATGAATAAGCCACACGCGTGTGGGAAAACGGAAGGCCAGAGAAACAACGGCCTGAAACTAATGAGTGGTCGGGATGTAACGCCTGTGCCACGTCGCCTCGTGGTCCGAACCTAGAGACGCCGATTGCATCCCGTCTCTCGGTCCAAGCAAGGTCAATGTAGGCCCACCGTAGTTTGTGTTTTATCCACGCCGTCCATCTATTTTGTAAGATCATTTTAAATTATGAGCCCAAATTTTGATATGTATCCAAACTCAAGTGGACCACACAGTGGGAATAGAACGCTTACTGTTAAAAACTTCGGGAGCTTCATAAGTTTTAATCAAGATAATATTTATATTTTTCCTTAAGGGCTCTGTGACCTTATTAACAGGATCAATCGCAAATAATTATATTACAGTGGCCCTAGTAAGGCTTTAAAAGTGGGTGTCTTTATCACCACTACTTGTAGTGTGGCCCACTTTGAGCCTTAGACATGTGTCCTTTTGAGCTCATGCACCGAAAATATAAGTTAAAATATACATACAATGTGGATAAAACACATACATTACGGTGGACTGCTGTGAGGCTCCTATCAATCTGTATACCTTTACCTACCAGAAAATTTTAGGGGCATTTGGCAGAGGGTGTTAGACGGGATTATGTTGCATAGAACTGCATTTGGTTCAGCAATCTAGCATTTGGAGAGGATGAGAAAGGTTGGGATGGGGTGGAATGGAATTGCATTTGGTCTCACTTGGAATTTCAATAGATTTTGAAATATACTACACATAACCATAACCTGCACATTGGTGCATGCATTTATCCATGTCATCCATCCATATACACCATTTACAAATGATATTCTACTTATATGTGTAGGAGTGGACGACATTTGTTGTGAATTTGGTTCATTGATTACAATATCATGGTCCACCAAACAAGATTTTGCTTAATCCAATGTTTTCCCATTAGCAAAAATTTTATCCAAAACATGGAATGAGATGGCTAAAATACCGATATACAATTATTGTGTAATAATAATGTTAATCCCATCTAATTCAATTTAATACCATTTTATACGACAGTCCAAACATGCCCTTATAAAGTTGGAGTTCACCATAAGTGGTGGGATTTGATTGGGCAATTTACTCCCCTCTGAAATAGAAATGGAGCCGAATCAAATATTCAACCAAATAAGGTTAAAATATACTTTGAACAGCCGTCTCTTAAACAATCAAATCAAATCCAGGCCCTCAAAACCTCACTACAGACAAGTACCCAATCTACGAAAGCTTCTATACTAAATTCCAATACTCCGGTGAGAATTTAATGAATGATATGCAGGCACTGGAAACTGCAGAACCAACTGAAATGGACAGGCCTAAATTGTGGGTCCCACTTAATGGACGGTTAAAATGAAAACTATATGACAATCCAATTTCAGAGTCATAGATTAGGATGGTTCAATCAGACAATTTAGTGAGTTTATTTCGTGTTAACGTATGCTAAGTGGAAAATTCTGAGTGGCTGCGTATCAAGTAACTCCCGATTTAGCTATAATAAAAGTTTTACTACCGTACGTCTGAACGCACAAGATAGGCAGGTGCTTGGAAAGTCGTAGCCGTCGGATCTTACTTGACCTTGACCTTGACCTTGACCATATGTAATCCCTTTCGTATTGCAAATTTGCAATGAATATCCGGCTGACGTTAGTAGATGTAAGTTCGATCACCCTGACGAATCTGGACGATGCGACAGCTGTATTGAAATGCCACAGCGACTCTTTCTTTCTTCGTTATGGGCGACGCTATATGCAATTACTAGCAGTTGTCTTATTAACTTGTGGCAACTCATCCATCCTACACGCGGCTATCTGCACGCCAATCCAGACTTTCCAATTCGCGGGACCCACTTTGGACCGGGTTATATTCTAGGTCGCGAATTTCACACGATAACTGTTGCGGGAGGAAACGGATTGGCTACTCCCCCTGCCACCAGCCCCATGGCTGATGGTCGGTGCTATGTGGGCTCCACCATGATGTATGTGTTTCATCCATTCTGTTCATCCATTTTTACATATCATTTTATGGCTTAATCCTAAAAATTAGAGGGATAAAAATTTAAGGTTGACCACACCACAGGAAAACAATATTGATTGGATATCCACCATTAAAATCCTCCTAAGGCCCACTGTTCTGTTTATTTGGCATCTAATCCGTTGATTAGGTCATGCAGGCCTAGATGATGGGAAAAAAACAAAAATCAGCTTGATCCAAAACTTTTATAGCCCTCAAAAGGTTTTTAATGGTCGACGTTCATTCAACACTTTTTCCTGTAATGTGGTCCATTTGAGATTGGGATGTAACTCGTTTTTAGCCTTATACCATAAAATGATCTAGAAAAATAGATGGACGGCATGGATGAAACACATAGATCATAGTGGGGCCCACAGATCACCGACCACTAGCCATTGGCTGGTGGCAGGGGGAGTGGCCAATCCATTTCCGTTGCGGGAAGCCCGTACAACAAAACGTTCAGTGGGAACCACCATGATGTGGCTCGCGGAAACGGATTGGCTACTCCCCCTGACACCAGCCAATGGCTGGTGGTCGGTGCTCTGGGCCACCATGATGTGTTTGTTTCATCCATGCCGTCCATATATTTTTAAAGAAATTCGCGTCCAACCTGATGATCCTAACCATCCTACGTTCATTAAATTTCATCTATTAATCACTTTTATTTTAGCGGTAGATGGCAACTGGATGGTCAGGATCTTCCTGTTAGTGTGAACTTTATTCCCCTTCCAATACATAATCGGGCCCAAAAAATTGATGGTTTGGATTGGCATGCACGTATGCCACGTGTACATGGGACCAATGGCCAGAGTTTAACTAATCGTGGGGAACACACATCACATTTACCTCAATCCAAACCGTCCAAATTGTGGGACCCGTCTAAGGAACTGCAAATACAAATAACACTGACCCCTAACGATAATTGCCCGGTTGGTGACCGTCAATCCATTTTAAAATGAACGGTGATCAAGAGTCCAAATTGAACCAATGTTCATCGATCAGATGCTAGGATTATTTTCTTATCTGATTCTTACTGCGATGTAAGATATGTAGTATTGGCCACGGTTTGGACGGTTGAAATCTATTTCTACCTATGCCAAATCTACGGTGGCTATATGCATGGATATGGATTAGTATACTCAGTCAGCCGTATCAAACAACTCTTGTAGAGAACGGCGGGAATATATTAGGCAGAACATGCTAATCCATGTGATGTAAACGAGTACCATACCGATTGCATGCACACGTCTCAATCGGAACCGTCCAAACCATAGGCCCCACCTCCGAGTTACAAATCAGAAATCGCACTGAAAGATTGATCATAACAGGTAAACTTGGTTTAACTGAAAATAGCCAACCATCAAGATTCAACGATCAAGCTTCGACGAATAGGAACGTGGTATTATTCAATCAATTCTATTTCTGAGATCTTCCCGTGTACAATGGGCCCCACTAATTTGACGGTTTGGATTGGCTCTTCATACTCTACTCACATAAATATCATCTCTTCAAATGAGAATAGTTGCAAGTGGTACGGACTCTGCGTCTTCTTGGTATGGTCAATCGGAACTGAACCCTCCATAACACGAGGTGTATGTGAAATCCACTCCGTTAAATATTCGTTTCATATCTTGGTACTATGAAAAAGCAAATTTAAGTTAGATCCAGAACTCCCTCGACCACACAATGGGAATAATGTAAAATCACGACTGAAACGAATAAGTGTTTACCATGATGAACGGTTTGGATGGAAGATAAACAACACAACGGGCCCCAGGAAAACTCCTGCGGCTATCATCCCCATCCCATCTATTCCCTTTCGTGTGGCCCATCTGATTATAATATCAGCTTATTAATTTATTTATTTTTAAAAAAAAAAAAAAAAACACTCCCTCAAATGACATGCATCAAGCGATAGATGGAGGGGATGAAACAAAAAAAAATCACGCTGGGCCCATAGATCTCAGGTGTTGCACCCTATTTCTACACAGGTATATGTAAATAAATCAGGTCACAGTCACCGGAGACAACAGGTAGACGCGTAAACCTGATATTAGCATTCAAACCCATAGATTCCACCTTGACAGGAGCAGTTAATGGAAGAACCTATCCCAGCAACATCCAGCTGTTTCTAACACAAGCGCCACCCCGGGCTTAAAATAGCAAACCCTCTTTATCCATAACCTATCTTGTATGATAACTCCATACATACATTTCTGTACACGTCAGTTCCACTTACGTAGCTGCCTCGAGTCTTCCTCCATCACTCCCCTACAACCACCTCTATATAAACCATGATCCAATCCTACTCCCCCCAACTCAAAACTCCCACCCCCCCAAAAAAAAACCCAAGTTTCCTACACATGGACCAGTGCGAAACAGGTGAAGACGTAGACCAGACCCTGGTCACGACCGAGAAGTACCGTGGGGTCCGTAAGAGGAAGTGGGGAAAGTGGGTCTCTGAAATCCGTGAGCCCGGGAAGAAGTCGAGAATATGGCTGGGAAGCTTTGAAACTCCACAGATGGCAGCAACGGCCTACGATGTAGCCGCGTTGCATTTGAGGGGCCACAGCGCACGGCTCAATTTCCCCGAGTTTGCAGACCGGCTTCCACGGCCAACACGGTCCGACCCAAAGGATATCCGGTCAGCGGTTATGGAAGCGGTCTCGCTATTGAGCAATCCGGTCATTATTCCTAGTAGCGTATGCGATCATCCTTCAACAGATTGGGTTATGGCGAGTCAACTCAGTGAGTTGCCGCCGTTGGACTCACCAAAAATGTGGATTGAGTTGGCTGAAGCATTGTTGATGTCACCTCCTCATTTTGTATTTGATGAAATGGGTACTAACATGGAAGATGTGCAACAAGAATCTCTTTGGGATTACTATATATAATTACTGACAAATGCTTTAATTAGGAATTTAATTAAGTTACAGTTTCATGTATGCGGCCTTATGTATGAGTATGGTTGACAAAAATTGGATTATGTTTGCTAATAAAGGGCCTTGTACACATGATTGGATGTTTTTGTAGCTTCATATTTATAGTTGTATTTGTTTTTCTTTTAATGAATTTTTTCTGTGATTGGTTGGTTGCATAAAACCAAGAAAATCCAGATAATCTGTGGGAAAGGTGGGCCATGCTTCAATCAACATAATATATCAATATTACATTTTATGGAGAATTTGAGGCCGTTCCTTTATAAATTTATATATATATATATATATATATAGAATAAGCTTATTTTACAGGTGTAGTGCATGGGGTCCACCAGGATGTGTGTATGACATCCAACCTGTCCAGCAGCGTCTCCACCAGGAAAATTGGATACCCGAGAAAAATCAGACCGATCCGACCATTACGTGGGCCACGACATGAATTTGAAAGTTTTTGGATGGTTGTCCGTTGTTTTTTATTGTAGGAGTCACTGTGTTATGTATATGCCATCCAACCTGATGCATTACGTGAGCGTACCATGAAAATGACATGCCCAAAAATGAAGCCTATATAATCATTAGTGGGCCACACATCATGGATAACAACAGGCAAACGTCCAAAAAACGCCAAATATATATATATATATATATATATCTCACTTAATGGTTGGATTAGGCTGATTTTTGAGCGTCCAATCACGGCGCAACCCCAATAGACGGGTTGGATGTCACTTTGGCACCACGAACAACTTGTAGAATAAGCTATTTTCTACAAGGAGTTACGGAGATAAGTGATCTTTTAAAGAGTAAGTTTTATCTCTTGTTGTTATAACCTTTTTGCTGTTTTGGGGTGTGAAAACATATGCATTTGAATCCAAATAATCCATTTGGTAAGCCTTACTTGGATGATCTGTACTAGAAAAAGGGATCACACAAAAAGGGCAAAATTAGCTGTCCTACCTATATATGGCCTTCAAATGAATGTAAAACTAGAAAGGCTCTATAATTCATATTCACGAGAGAAAAGCATATTGATTGAATGGCTCAGATAATTCAGCCAAAATGTCTTGTTTTTGTAGCTAAGGCTATCTAACATAGGGCCCACCAAATATAAGGTTTGGATTTCCATGTAAAGGGAAAGATACTCAGAGCCTATTTCATTTTCTATGGTTTTAAATAGGTAATGGTAATGATTATTTACTCTCAAAATTAAGTGACTTAACGGTTTCATTTTTTTATTTTTTATTTTTACACACGTGCACACACCACCACACACTCACACCGTAGTGGGATTTCACGACCTATGGGTACTCGAACCCTCAACTAGGTGTGAAACTCCTAAGAGTCTACCACAGTTTCATTTGACTACAATGAAGATTTTTTAATGTAAAAATAAAATGATTAAAATTTACTTCCTTCATAAGTGTATTTGACTCTCAATTTACAAATCATAATAAACAAACACTTGGAAATGATAATAATAACTTATTTATTTACGTTTCATAGGAAATTGGATAACCAAACATCTCTAAATCTATTTCAACATTGTGTTTATTATCTTTTATTGTTGAGATTTTTACCACAAAAGTTCTATAATAATTCTGAATATATTGGCCTTAACTAGTTTAACTTTAAAGCCCTCCTTGGGTTGGCCTGAATTTTGTTTAGTGAGAACATAAAGGGTACACTTGTTAGTGAGATTGAATCAGATATTCACACCGCTTAGGAAGTCATAGATGCAGGCATTTTAGTCATTTCACTCCTTAAAAAGCTTGGGTCATTTGGTAGGGGCTTCTATTTTAAAATAAAAGTCATTCTAAGCTTAACAATAGCTTCTATTTTGTAAGAGAAGCTACCAAAAGTTGCTTATAGTGATGCCACCAAATGCACCCTAAATTTATCAAAGCATTATATATATATATATATATAAAAAGGAAATTTACTACTAAAAATCCCCTACTGTTGTAATACCACATGCATGTATAATATATTTTTATACGGCGAATCTTATAAATGATTGCCTCATTGATTCAAACTTTACATCCTAGTACCTTTTTCAAAAAGATTTTCAATAAGATACCCCCATTAATTTAACTAGTTATCAATGGACTACCTTTTTATTAGTTTTGTCAATGGAGGTGGTGAGAGCAAGGGGTAGGCTGCTTGGGTGGGCCCATAGTGATATGTATATGAAATCCATTTCAATTGCCTTGTGTGCCATCCTATGCTAGCCTGAAGTTAAAAATCAGTCCCACCCATGATTCACATGAACCACATAATTAGAAACAATGTACAGGGCAATGCTTATCCTTTAACACTTTTTCACTTGGTGTATCCCACTTAAATAAAGGATGGGGTTTGATTTTTTTATTTTTTATTTTTGTCCCTAGCCTAGATTTTGATTTGGAATACAATAGTTAGAGTGGATTTCATATAATCTTTATGGCGGGTCTGTAAACATTAAGGGCTTACATCTCTCTCTCAAGTGTTTCCTTTGGCATGGCATACCTGAATCACAAGTTAGCATTTTTCTTTTTTTCCTTTTAATCCCCAGGACTAACATGGGATTACACATCTAATTGTAAAAGTTGATTGTGCATACACATTCTTGAAAAAATTAGATTGAAAACTCGAAAATAAAAAATATTGAAATTAACATCAAACTGAATCATGTATGAATACGATGTCCTTGAAGCTTAATTCGCCCTCTTCTCGATTACTGATGGGTTACAGGCGAATTGTTTCCAGGATGAGATAATTCTTCTCGTTAAGATCCCACATGCAGCAATCACGAAGGGATTTACTCGGGAACTCGGTTAACGTCGTTGGTCTTCTTGTAGATTTGTTGAGTGGTTAAATTAAATGACTTAAACAATGTTCTAACTACTCAGCAATTTCTTTTAAAAAAACTGTTTAAAGAGATCGGATCGGATTCTGATGGAATATATGTTAGACTTGGATGATTTTGGACCTAAATGGTCTAGTTTATATAGCATCTGAGGTGTGGACCATTGCTAGGTGGTCATCAATAGTTTAGAACATTTGTGAAACGTTTATGATCGTTGGCACTAATTTTTGAACGTTTCAGATCACTGGATTAATGATCTGACCGTTGGATCATCAAGACTCGTCCATTTTCGAACTGTTTTAGCTATTAAGACTACTAGACATTCTCATAACGGTCGATGATTTTGGATCCATTGATCCGACCGTTTCTAGTGGCCTATAAAACCCAGGCCATCTCACACTTCTCTTCTCACAGTGTCTCACGACGGTTAACGTAATCACCACGTGCGAAGTGCAAAGTGCGTCATCTGACGTCACTATAGCCACATTGCCCACGCCCATGCCTATGCCCAAGCCTTAGCGCACATGCATTCCAGTGCTACACATTAGAATGCGCAAACTAAGCATCTCATCCTCCGTTTCTCAATAACTTATAAACAATAATTTTTCTCACACTCTATCCAATGTAGGACTAAAGAAAGCCCACTTTTCCTTTGATTTTTCAAAAATTATTTTAGAAAGAAAATGAAATTTTCGAATTTTATTCATTTTTAAACAAAAAATTTCAACAATCCCCCACTTAGATTATTAAAATAACTAGTAGAAAAATTCTGTTAAAGATAAAAGACAACTTTTATGCATAGAGAAAGATATCTTACGATTTGAATATTTTCTTAATGTAAGTATTTTAAAATTTTGCTGAAATTCCTAATAGCCACAACTTTGAACCAGTTATTTCTAAATGACACAATTGAAGATATACCACACACATAATGGCATATACATTATATGAGTTACCTCATATTACTAGCTTAACACTTTTAACAGACATGTGTTTATCTTGTTTCGTGAATGATCACGAGAAAACTTAAATCCCATGAGAAGCGGTACAACTTCTACATTCATATAAGTGAAATCATTTAAATATTTCCGTTACTACTTAAAACACTTAGCTTATAGACTAAATTTTATTAAGAGTTTCAAGACTCAACTCTCTAGTTGTAACGATCATCACTCTTCATCCCGGATGAAGTTTTATTATTATTATTATTATTATTTTTGGGTTAGCTTGTTACTACACACCCACGTTAGTACATCCTGGATGAGGTTATTTATAATTTTAGTGCCGAAGCTTTCCACTTGTTTTTTTATTTTATTTTTTTTTTTTATTTTTTTATTTTTGGGTTAGCTTGTTAGTACACACCCACGTCAGTACATTTCGGATGAAGTTATTTATAATTTTAGTGCCGAAGCTTTCCACTTGTTCTTTTATTTTTTTATTTTTATTTATTATTATTTTTTTAGGTTAGCTTGTTAGTACACACCCACGTCAGTATATCCCGGATGAGGTTATTTATAATTTTAGTGTCGAAGCTTTCCACATATTAGTGATTTGTTTTTACCTATTGAACCAAAACTTTAAAGATTGCCTAACTTTGGGTTAAATTTTCTATCATCAGTGAAACTTTGATCTATACATATGTTGTCCTAATTATTACATTTCTTATTAAAACTTTAGTAAAATAATTAGCTAAATTATTACTTGACTTTGCGAATAAAATTCTCATTGTTAGACAAAATCAATTTGCGGAATTCATACACAACCCTTAAAATGGTCTAGAAAACAAATGGACGACGGTGAACACGAACTGGACAATGAGCCCTACAAAGCCCCTAGCAGGGTAGACGCAATCCATAGATCCTGGGTAGCAGTTGCACCAGCCAAACCGCTTCTCTACCGCCATGAATAAACTGTGGTCCAATCACAATCCAGGGATGATCCTTACCTTCGATTTTGGGCTTCAAAGGGAGACCATTGAATAACTTCCTTTACGATGCTGTAGATTCATCCAGACAACGGAGGTGTTTAGAACCATCTGCTCACGGTACGCTTTTTACGGTGGGCCGTACATCATAGCATCTAGACTGTGGGCGGTTAGGATCATCTGACCATCTTAGCACGTGGAGTCTCCAATATAGCGAGACGTGATGGGACCGTGAGTCGCGCGGCATGGGCAACACAAACTATCTCGAGAAAATATTACAAGCAATGAAATTCAGGACAAGATGACGTTACAAAATAAGGACCCTCTCTAGACTACACGCATGTACAAGGGAGCTCATGCACACTCCGACTATTGTGCCAGCCATATATGTACGGTATCCAATCCACCGTCCGCCATGAAACCCACTATTTTTATGTCCTTGTCCCAGAATCAGGTCCGTCCATTAATCAGATGGGCCACAATTTAAAAAACTAATCCATTGATGGGAAAACTTGGGTAAAAAAATTTTAAGCCACACCACTGTTTCTAGAACATATACACCATCAGATCCACCTGATGGATGGATTGGATACGGCACCACCCTGCCACGCTGGCACATCTGACCGCGTGTAGATTATACGCCTTGTACAAGCGTGTGGCCTTTCCAAACC